>JAOVVG010000017.1:17650123-17663881 GCA_028566375.1 Leptodoras nelsoni
CTATCTATCTATCTATCTATCTATCTATCTATCTATCTATCTATCTATCTATCTATCTATCTATCTATCTATCTTTTAGTTCAATTTTTTTTCTTTTTTCCAGGAGAGTGCCAAGGCGTGCAATGAGAGTATTTGTAAGAATATGTTTAGTTCTGGTGATGACTGGAAAATTGGCAAAACCAAAGTGTTTCTGAAGGTAAGGTCATAAAGCATCTCATGATCAATCAGGGCAGACTATGATTTTTTACCTAATACTTGAATCATTGACACCTTCTTATAGGATTTCCATGATACCACCCTGGAGCTGAAACGGGACAAAGCCTTGAACGAGAAAGCACTGGTCATCCAGAAAGTCCTGAGAGGGTACAAGCACAGGTTAGTCCTGAAAAGTTATAACCACAAAACAAACAAAAATGTGCAAATTGTTCTATGCTCAATATACTAATATTCCTGACTGCAGGAAACAGTTTCTTAAACAAAGGTCTGCAGCTGTAGTTGTACAGAAGTATTGGCGTGGGCACAAAGGCAGAAAACTCTATAAAGTGGTAAGTTAGCAGGAATTAAAGAATACATTTGGTTTGAAAGGTTCTCAGACAGCCATATATATTGTACATATTTTTTTTAGAAAGGCTGTCTTTGGATAGACATGTGAGTACTGCAATGTGGTGATCCATTCGGTAATGTTATGCACAGGTCCGGTTGGGATATAATCGGCTTCAAGCTATTGTGCACTCTCGTCAGTTGGCACGTCAGTATGAACTGGAGCGGAAGGCCACCTTGCTGCTGCAGGCACTGACCCACACCTACTTCGCAAGGAAAGAGTGGAATCGAAAGAGAGCTGCTGTCACCCTCCTACAGGCTCATGTCAGGGGCATGCACGCCCGGAAATCTGTCCAGAAGATGAAGAACGATGTGCGTTAATAGCTGAAGAGCAAATCCTGATACTATTGACTAGATAGATGTGTATAAGTAGTAAAACATACTACATTGTACTTTGAGTATTCACCACCTTATTTATACATGCCAGGCTTTTGTCTTCCTGTGTTTTCCTTATTGATGTTATGGTGAATTTTATGATGAAAAACTCATAGGTAACTCATTGTGCTTTCAGGCCTTTTTGTCAATGCAGGAGCGCAGAGAAGAAGAGCTGGCTGCTCTGCAGAGACAGAAGAAGCTAGAGGAAATTCTCCGTCAGAAGAGAGAGAAGGAGGCTGAACAGTCTGAGCTGATCAATGATCAGGAAATGGTGGACACAATCTTTGGCTTCCTGCCCAGCATGGTGGGAGGGCAGGAGGGCCAGGCACCTTCAGGCTTTGAGGTCAGAAGCAAATATTTTAGTTTGAATTGTAACTATGTAATTGTAACTAAAAAAATAATATTCCATGCCAACTATTGTCATTCATTTCAGCATTTTTATAAATATAATAATATTTTAAGCTAATCCATACGTTTGTTCCTAGGATTTAGAAGGAAAGCGGACTGTGTTGGAGGAAGTAGACCTGGATGATGCTCCTATGGTGGAAGACCTTCCTGATGAAGACTATGATGATTTGGATGAGTACTCATTCTCCAAGTTTGCATCGATGTACTTCCAGGGTGCTGCTACACCCACTTATGTGCGCCAGAGACTGCGCCAACCGCTGTTGTACCATGAAGAGGAAAATGATGTGGTGGTAAATCAGACTTTTGGTTCATGAATCATGCAACGCTTTGATAGTCCTCCTGGACTTAGCACAACACTGACAACTAAATGCTATGTATTCAATTGAACTCCTCCTATTAGGCTTCTCTAACAGTGTGGTGGATCATCTTGAGGTTTATGGGAGATCTTCCTGAACCAAAAGCTCAGAAAGTCCCAACAACCAGATCAACATATGCTGATTATTCTATACAGCAGGATGTGGCAGCCCAGCAAGACAGACGTCTCAGCCACATGGTTGGACTAGATCAGGTATGTTAAAACTCTGCTTGTGTCCACCACTGCCAGTAAAGCGATAGACATCTATGGAAGCTTCAAGAGATGTTTCCACTGAGAGAATGGCAAGTTAGCATGATTTTGCGATTTTCAGTGTTTAATAGTTGGAGCTTGTGAGACGGGTCATTGCATTTCAGGGGTAGAAGCCAAGTTTGGATTTTTATTTATGAGCATTTCAAGGGTACACTGTGACTGCAAGAATTTCTCGAACTTACTCATAAAAAGATGGCTGGCAAGCAGCATTGCTGTTTTCACATAATAGACATGCAACACTGCCTCAAGTAACATCAGATTTCAATGCTGGGGCATCAACAAACATTAGCGTGAGGACTGTGCAACAATCCCTCCAAGATCCCATGGGGGACCTACCAAGCATTAAGTGGTCAACCAGTTTTTCTGGTACTTCAGAGTACATATGTGTGCAATGTCCAATAGACATTCTTCTACATTGTACATAACAGTAATAATGACTATTTAATGCACAATCGGTTATCTGTGAGACAGATTGAGATAGATAGAAAATAGTTACTGTCTATTGTGCAATGATTATGTATGAAGGGAAATAGCACAGGGCATCAGCAACAGTCTAATCCCATGCTGCGGTAGATAGGGGAAGGAGTTGTTACTGAAGGTTCTCTTCAGCTTAACAAACCTGTAATGGAGGGCATGGGAGGTGTTGTTTAGAATCCTCACCAGCTTGTTGAGCATCTTCCTTTAGGCCATTTCCTCAAGTAAATCCTAAGACAGAACTGGCTTCCCTAACATGATTGTTCAGTCTTTTAGCCTCCCACACTTTCATACCACATCCCTACACACACCACATAGAAAATGGCACTGGATACCACTGACTGATAGAACTGCAGTGTCTGCAGTGCGGACATCTGCAGTGTCTTGTGGCAGACATTGAAATAGAATCTCCACAGGAAGAAGAGCAGAATCTTGCCCTTCTAGTAAAGAGCTTCTTTGTCCACTCCAGCCTGTCCTCTAGGTGCACTCTAAGGTTTTTGTAGCAATGGACTATACCAACCTCCATGGATAGAGACAGGGCTCAGCGTAGACTTATTCTTCTGGAAGTCTATGACCAGCTCTTTTGTCTACAACAGAAATTGTCCCAATATAGCTTTCTAGAAATCTTGATGTAGATTTTAGATTAAGAAGCTGAGCTAACAGTGGAAGAGTAAAAAATAAAAACTTCTGAACTTACATACAATGCATTTGTCCTGGCTGTGTGCTGACATTGTCTTGTTGGAAGGTGAACTTTCGGCCCAGTCTGAGGTCCTGAACGCTCTGGATCAGGTTTCATTAAGAATATCTCTGTACTTTGCTCCACTCAGCATTCCCTCAACCCTGACCAGTCTCCCTGTCCCAGCTGCTGAAAAACACCCCCAGAGCATGATGCTGCCACCACCATGCTCCACTGTAGAGATGGTCTTATGCAGGTGATGAGAAGCGCTTGGTTTCCTCCAGATATAACGCTTAGAATTGAGGTTTCATCAGAAAAGAGAATCTTGTTTCTCACAGTTTGAGAGAGTCCCTTAGGTGAGCTTTCATATGTCTTTTACTGAGGAGAGGCTTCTGTCTAGCCACTGTGCCAAAAATCCCAGATTGTTGGAGTGCTGCTGTGATGGTTGACCTTTTGGAAGTTTCTCCCATCTGCATTAAGTGAACAATGAACTGAATTTACTACAGGTGGACCCCAATCAAGGTGTAAAAACATCTCAAAGATGATCAAGAGAAATGGGAGGCCCCCAGAGCTAAATTTTAAGGGTCATAACCAAGGGTCTGAATACTTATGTGCATCTGAAATTTTGTTTTAGCAAAAATTAGCAAAAATTTCTAAAATTCTGTTTTTGCTTTCTCCTTCTGGGT
The DNA here is from genome assembly GCA_028566375.1 of Leptodoras nelsoni. Classification (NCBI taxonomy): domain Eukaryota; kingdom Metazoa; phylum Chordata; class Actinopteri; order Siluriformes; family Doradidae; genus Leptodoras; species Leptodoras nelsoni. Next base: position 17,653,968 of record JAOVVG010000017.1, read on the forward strand.
TATTAACTGCAGATTTATGGGGGAGCTCTTGACTGTGTTTTTATTTTAGCATAAGGCCACTACATAACAAAATGTGAAAAAAGTGAAAAGGTCTGAGGCCTTTCTGAATGCATTGTGTTTAGTTCAGTTTACTCTTTATGGTTTATTCTTGATGACTATGCTTTACTCTTTAGATGACACATTGTCTTTGTTTTTTTTTGTGTTTTTTTAGAAACTGTTGAGGAGCAAAAACATAAGGAAAGAGTCTTCCGCCCCAGAAGTGCCAGCTCAAAACAGAAAATCTTCAACATTTACAGATCTGCTGTCAGGAAAAAGGAGAACATCAGCCATGACAGAGGAAGCTGTACCAAACAGAAAAGCTTCCGCCATACCATCAGAAAGTAGGAAGTCCTCTACCTTTGTTGATCTGCTGACCCGGAACAGAAAGACTTCCGCAATCCCTGAGGAAGGGTCATCAAACAGAAAGACGTCCCGAAAACCATCCATCATTGAGGAAGAGGTATGGCACATACAGTTGGGTAACTGACCTCTTAATATGCAAAGACTAGTTAAGTCATTTATTAAAGTATATCCTTCCTAAAAGGAACAATCTGATAATAACAGTGTCCAACTCATCTATTTCTTCATCAATAGCCTGAGGATGGCTCTGAGGTTTCCAAAGCACCCACTGTACAAACTATTAGCGAGGAAGAGGAGAACAAGATAGATGAAGGACTCAGCCTGGACCGTCCACTCACGTCTCTTGAAAAGTTGCACATCATTGTAAGATACGGCATTGTCAAACGTGACCTTAGGTGAGTGACTTCAAAGTCAAACTTTATATAAAAATCATTAACATACCTAACTTACCATTTTTTTCCTGAAATACAGTAATATATAGGTCCTAAGATGTGTAGAACTGAGTTGGTGAATACACATTTATACTTATTGGGATTTTGTTTCTTAAGGGATGAGATCTACTGTCAGATTTGTAAGCAGCTCCAAGAGAATGGGAATCGCAACAGCTTCTACAGAGGTTGGATACTTCTGTCTCTGTGCCTCGGCATCTTTCCTCCCACTGAGCGCTTCATTAAGGTGAGTCAAGCACTCTCACCTCACAATTGTAACTTAGCTAGGTTACAAGTTCCTTATTAGTTACATTTCCTCCATTCAGTACCTGCAAAGCTTCATTCGTCTCGGCCCTGTTGGATATGCTCCGTACTGTGCAGAAAGACTGAGGCGCACTGTGGCCAACGGCGTGCGTGGAGAGCCTCCCAGCTGGCTTGAGCTACAGGTAAATACTGTATAAAAAAATAAAAGCAATCCACATTAAGTAATTCACATTGTATGCTATGTACTGTATTTGATTTATAATGCTGTAGGCAATCCCAGAGTGCAAGGCTTCCTTGAAGTCTTTTGGTCAAACTGGGTGCCAAAAATGAGCAAGCAATCAGATATAATTAGATTTGGATGTCTATAGGGCCAGGCTTCCCCAATCTTCCCTACAGACATTTCATTTTTGAACATTAAAAGGCACCATGGTAAATAAGTCTAATTAAATCAGATTAAAAGAAACATTTTTTATACTATCTGTCTCGACTACTCCAAAGACTTGGTCTTGACTCAGTCTTGATCACCCCAAAATCTCAAATCTTGTTTCTGATTCAAACCCTTTAAAGTAGACTTATTATACTACTTTTCCACCAGATGATACAGTTCCCTCAGGTCTTAATGATATGTCTGTCACATTCTTTGTTCAAAATACCACATGGATCAAAAATTACAGCTGTCTTTTTACCCTGTCTAAAACAGCTCCAGCTCCAGTCACTTGGTTTAAATAATAATGAGTCACTGTTCACATGTTGTATAATTACACTGAATCATTTAAGGGTTAACCACCCACACATAACAATCATAGGTCAAACCAATGCACAATTTGGATGAATTACCTATAAAACAGCCCATCACTAGGCTGCACATGTGTACTGCAGGATAGTAAATTTGGCCCTTTCTTCTATCCTAATTGCTGTAGTCCATTCAACACATAAATGTTAAATATTTTTATTAAATTATTTTATTTTTACAATACTACAGTAGCACTTGTGATGCATTTTACCCTGCTATTGTTTATATAAAAGAAATGCCACACCATTGCAAATGTGGTTCCCAAGCTGATACTCATGCAGTAGATAGAGATATTTAGATGGCATCAGTCCAGTATATTCGCTGGTTGCATTATAAATGATCCCATGATCCCATGTTTTCTGTAATAGACAGCATATAAAGAACTGGCTGCACTTTTATTCTTTAATGTTTATGGGTTGGTAGGCACTCCAGAGACCCACCTGTATATGTACAAAACCTTAAAAAGGGAATTTTTCATAAATTGTCCTGAAAGTATAAAGAACAAATTAGGTCACTAAGGAACAATGACGTCAAAAGGCGATGCCACACTAACAAGACTCGATATGGGTGGTCTTGTCCCCATCACTGCCTGCAAAACTAGCCAATCATGGACATCTGTAAGCACATGTATACAACAGAAAGCAGTTAATGTTTATTCAGATGTGTTTGACTGCACTATGAGGGTGAGGAGCATTTTTTTATAAATGCAATGGTATACCTATGACTGCATTTGAGGAATAATAATAATCTAATAAGCTTTTAATATACTTCTTTACTAATATAATATACTCTTAATATACTCTTTTATTTTATCATGCAATTATTAATTTTCAAAGTTTTCATAATTTAATTTTAATATCCCTGTGTGGTCCGTGTTATGCATCTAAATCAAATACAACTGTGTTCATTACTTTGGGCATAAATGGAAATTTTTTTTATTGTATTAATAATGTATTAATAATAATCCATAATGTATATTTTACCTACCTTTATTTTTTTTTACTTTTGCAATCACTATGTTCAATTAGGCAACCAAGACTAAGAAACCAATGGTCATCTCTGTGACTCTTATGGATGGGCAAACTCTTAGTCTGCCTGTGGACTCGGCATCTACTTCTAAAGAAGTCTGCCAGACTCTCTTTCAGAAAGTTAAACTACAAGACACATTTGGATTCTCGCTTTATGTTGCTGTTTTTGACAAGGTATGCTAGTAATAAGTAATATAACTAATGTTATCTTGACTGGGCTGCTTAAGGAAAGTATATTCTTGTGTTCCCCAAGGTTTGGTCTCTGGGCAGCGGACATGAGCATGTGATGGATGCTATATCACAGTGTGAGCAGGAGGTGAGACGAAAGGGTGGGAAGGAGCAGCATGCCCCTTGGCGTCTCTACTTACGCAAAGAGATCTTCACCCCCTGGCATGACTGTAGCCTGGACAGCACCAGCACAGACCTCATCTACAGACAGGTCATTAGGGGACTGAAGTATGGCGAGTATCAGTGTGAGAAGGTATGTGACCATGCTCTGACACTGTTTGATGGAGTACAGATGGATAGGAAAAGTTTTGTTAGTGTGACACCACCTTTTGACATCACTGTTCATCAGTGATCTAATTTGTTCTTTATACTTTCAATAAGAACATAAAAGCTGATTTTCTTTTAACTGTAGCCTGTTCAGTATAGGGGCCTAATTACTCTGCTGTACTATCTGTCACAGGAGGACGTAGTTGTCCAGTTGGCGGCAAAGCATTTCTTTGTACAGTATCACTCAGCTGAGAGTATGGAGAAAGCTAAGAGTGTTGTTCAGGATTGCGTTACCTCCAAACTACAGGAAACCAAGTCAGAGGACAAATGGATTCAGATGGTTCACACTGCACATGTTCAAGTACGGCAGATATTTATGTGCTCATAATTTTCTCCATGTTGTCAATGACAAGCACTTGAGCAAGTGAAGGTTTGGCTGAAAAAGACTTGTGCAGTAACTGCTTAGGATTTCTTTTTGTCTATCAGGGTCCATATATAAATTCAAAGACCAAAGTTGATCAAGTAAAAGCAGAAGTGGTGGACTATGCCCGGCAGAAATGGCCAATGTACTTCTCAAGGTTCTTTGAGGTTTCCAGAATTTCAGGTAAAAACAGTATTGCAATTAATTTGTCATGGTAAGAAAAAGTGCATCAAAAGGATATTTACATTACATTTGATATTAAACATTATCAGGTCCTTCCCTACCCAAGAACAAATTTATCATGGCTATCAACTGGACCGGAATAACCTTCATGGATGAACGTGAGAGGAAGTTTCTAGAGCTCTCCTACCCAATGGTGAATGCAGTAAACACCAAGAGGTAGATCACTCTCTAAAGAATTTAAGATTATGTGTTCAACAGATCTACAATTATGAAGTACTTATTTAAGCATTTGATTTGATCCTGTTTTGCCTAATGGCTCCTTCTCTTCCTTGTTATAGAAGCCAGTCTGTGTGTCTGCTTACTCTGAAAGGAGACTTCACACTAAGTGCTGTCAATGCTGGGGACATTGTTCATCTGATAGTTCTGTTCCAGGCTGGGCTTACAGAGCGCTCTCTGTATGCTGTAGCTCAGCAGGAGGTCCGCAGGCAAGGTCAGCCACCTCTAAGTTTTCAGAACCTCACTAGAGAGCTGTTAGTTCCAACTGTCACTGATGCCCTAGTCCCAAATCTGTCTGGATATACACATTTCTACAAAATATGGACCATTAACCTCAAAGTTACCAAAGTACTATTTATTTTCAGATGCACAAACATACTGTTGTGGTACATATCAGTTATATCAAGATATGAGATAGCTGTTTGACATGCATTACCTTTGTTCCACATAGTTACACATTTTATAGTACTTACTTATTTTGTTGTTTGTTTTTTTTGGTGGCGCACCAATATTTTTGCAATAATAATTCCTGGGGATTTTTTTGGATTTTCTCTTTCAGATGATCCTACCTTTCTTAGTTTTAAAAAAGCAGACCTCATCCTCATTATTAAAGACAATGAATTTTCTTCCAACCCTGGCTGGGTGAAGGGAGAGAATGAGCGAACTGGAGAAAAGGGGGCAGTGCCTACAGATGCCATCTACATTCTGCCTACTATCACCAAACCCACTAATGAAATTTTGGTAAGGATTTTCTCCCAATCTGTACCATAATGAAACCAAACAGATGATTTTATTTTGGGTTTTTAACTTCTTGCATGATGACCTGTGTAATATTAACCATTTTTAATAACCATTTTAAATCTGGGATGCTGTTCCCATGAATTCAATAAGATCAGCAGACCATGACTTCTTGTCATGTAAACTATTTATTGAGCACTTTTCAGTGACTGTGGCTGATTTGTTTGTCCAGAGTTTGCTAAGCATGTCCCCAGACCAGATAAAGAATATGATTAACGACACTATGAAAGGAACCATTACAGAAAGAGTACCTCTTGCAACACTTAAAGAGTTCTCCATTGAGTACTTCAGGTATCTCCAGCAACTGCTCTCCATTATTCACTATTTTTGTAAAAAAAAATCAATATAAACTTTTTCTTGCAGTATGACATTTTTAACATGCTGTTCTTTTGGTGGCCACTTACTCTCATGAATTGTATCAATTATTTTGATACAATAATCATGCAAATATATATATATATTTTTTTTTGATTTTTTTTTTTTGTCAGACCTCCCACTAAAGATGTGAACAGGCAGGTGATTTCTAAAAATGCGGCACCCGAAAGACTATGGGCCAACTCCAGGGAGCCCATCAGACAGCCCCTGCTTAAGAGACTGCTGGGGAACCCAGAGCTCAGCCATCAGGCCTGCCAGGCCTTCACTGATATCCTTTACTTATCAGAGAAATGCACATTACTGGACTTGAGATAAAAAATTCTGCATGTTAAATAAGTCTAGGTGCTACATCATAAATGTTGCCATCAATTTGTAGGTTCTATAGTAGAAATAAATTCTCATTCAATAAAAAAATCTCATTAATCATGCAGGTTGAGGTTGAGGGACAGCATGCATGTTTGACTCATGCACCATCTCAATTTAAAGTTAAACTATCATTCCTAAACAACTGATATTAAATTTGTTTTAAACAGTAATGAGTGAGCCATATGCTGAGTCATATCTGTTCAATTAGCATTTATTAAACAATAAATAAACAATATTGTGCACAGTGGATTTGGCAATAGACCTATATAATAAAAATAATTATTAATATACTGTACACTTGCCTAGAGCTAAGATGATAGGCCAGACTTCATTAGTTTTATAAAAAGTATACTTTGCTAGGAATAATAATACATTTATGCAGTGGTTATAAATTCCTTTACAAATCTTGTGTGTACCAATTCTAAAGTACATGGGTGACTATCCCACCAGGCAAATTCAGAGTCCACTGGAGCTCACAGACCAAATCTTTGAAGGTGCCACTCAGAATGAAGCACTCAGAGATGAGATCTACTGCCAGATTATGAAGCAGATGACAAGCAATAATAACCGGTAAAGGAAACAGATGGAATATCTATCTTTTACTGTACTATAAATTTAGAGATGCATGAAAACCTTGGAAAATGTTCTGTTTAAATTGCACACTTGCTGTTATGAAAGGACAGTTGCACAAGATTATGCAATTGCTCTGTCATAACAGGCCTGGTGAACTTGTATGAGGAATCTTGGTTGGTACAAACAGGCCTCAATCTTTTGTGCAGCCTTTTGTGATAATTTTTTTATTAAAAAATGATTAGAGAAGTTTTTTGAAGCAGTGGTGAGTAAAGGCAGTTGGTTTTGTATTGTCAGTCATACTGCCTCTTCCTGTATAAGAATAAGGTTCGTGGCCTTGTAAAGTGACGAAAAATTTAAGTGTACCACTTTGTAGTTAGTATCATAGCAGGCACAGGTAATAGACTTTCATTTGAGTATGTGCTGTATTTTGACTCTCAGACACAGCATGGATCAGGGTTGGCAGCTGCTGTGGCTGTGTTGTGGTCTGTTCCCCCCCAGTAACTCATTACTGAAACATGCACAGCGCTTTCTGGACACCCGGCGGCGGGAGCCCTTGGCCTCTGACTGCCTGCGCAGGCTGCAGGGTGCTCTGAGGTATGCACACCTTGATGGCACACCATGCACACTGTAGGAGACCTAGCTCAGACCTGATTGTGTTTAGGTGAAAGTCATCATGAAATTGCATTGACTGAAAAATAGCTACCTACTCAGCTACATACAGTACATGTATCAGAGAAACTGATTTAGAAAAGATGTGATTGTGATAAAATATCGCAGTTAAAACTCCACACCAGTAAGTTCTAGAATACTTATGAATGGAGGCTCATTTCTGGCTGTGAACTTTGTCAAACCCTGGACTACATCCCTAAGGGCATGTTTGTTATGTTTCTCAGCCACTGCCTTATAAGAAAGTGACCAATGGTTTCCTCAATTTTAGCCCAAACACAATAATCCAGCTGAAATAAAAACCTAAAACAATATTTATTTATTATAAGCAATTTATAATATATTGAAGTCAGAGACTGCATTACTGATTTTATCCAGCCTGTAACACATATTTATGCACAGAGACTTACATTTATCTAATTTACACAACCGAGCAGTTGGGGGTTAAGGGCCTTGCTCAAGGGCCCAGCATTGGCAGCTTGGCTGTTGTGGGATTTGAACTCATGACCTCCTCGTCAGTAGTCCAATGTTTTAACCACTGTGCTACGTTGCCCTAGTGTGATTTTAGCTTCAAACTCACCAGTCCTTAAACATGATAACTTAATATTGTATTGTATCAACATAACTATTTGGACAATGTTCAGAACTTGTATGAGTGCCAGGAAAATGTCAGTGGGTCATGATATCCAGTGTTAAATACCATAATCACATCTGATCTGCTTGACATGCGGCCCAGCTCTACACTCCAGACATATAAGACTAAAAATAACAAGACAGTTTGGTATTTCTATATTTGATAATATGTACACACTATTTATATCGCATATCACATGAGGACTGTCTTTATTATTCTTTCTCTAGAATGGAACCCAGGAAACTTCCTCCTCACCAGGTCGAGTTGGATGCCATTCAGCAGAATCACACTAAGACCTTCCACAAAATCTTTTTCCCTAATGGCACAGAGGAGGTAATGCTACACGAGCTACCACATTATTACACAAACTGACAAACAAAACATGAGCACTGTGTGCAAATCTAGCACCCACTGATGCTGAGATCTCTCTTTTCTGACCAGACTTTTGAAGTCGCGACTAACACCAAGATCCGAGATCTGACTAAAACTATCACCACTAAACTCAGACTGAGCTCAAACGATGGCTTCAGCATCTTTGTAAAAACGCCAGACAAGGTGTGCGGGAATACCGTTGCTATTGACTATCTACCTGTGTAAAATGTAAGAGCCACCTTGTATGTTTATTGCAGTTGTTTTCTTCTGTTTTGCTCAGGTTCTGAGTTTGAATGAGGCAGACTACGTCTTTGACAGTCTGAGACAGATCACCAACTGGTCCAAAAATACTAAGATGATGAAGGATGGTGAGTTCATGGTAGTTGTATAAAGGCTACTCAGCTGTCATTATGTGCCTTGTTTTAGATCTGGGGTATTCAACTAAAATTTGTGAAGGTCCATTTTCATAAAATTGACATTTATTCTAGCTTTACCCAAAAGAAAGCTCTGGATAATATGGCTGTAAATAAGACTCACAGACTGACACATTTGAAGATTACTACAATTTAGCAGTTCCATGGACCCCATGTAATAAATTCACTTAATTCATGTGAACAACATATTAGCAACTGAGGATCTGCTGCAGAAGCCACACGGGATCATAATTGGCAACCTTGAGTCACTAAAATAAAGCCATTATTTCAGATCGTGGTCCACCAGTTGGCAGACGCTGGTTTAAAGGATTACAGTGGAAATAATCCTTATCCTTAATCCCTTAGATTTATTATGCATAGTGCTTGTTTTTTCTTCATCTGCATCGCAAAGTAATCCTCTAACAGTCTGACCTCACTTAAAAGCACAATAATTAGTCCAATTTGCAGTAATGGTATGCCTTGTGCTTACATGGTTATGCTTAAACTTCAGGCGTACCAGTGAACCTTTCATACGAGGTGTATTTCATGAGGAAACTGTGGTTCAACGTAATCCCTGGCAGAGATCAGGAAGCAGATCGCATCTTTCACTATCCCCAGGTGAACTCATCTTTTTCTTCCTCTTTTTTCCTTGCTAACCACATGGGGTTACTCTAGTTTGAGGAAGCGTGAATCTGAGGATCAATCAGGCTGATGATGATCCTCATTAGCTAACACTATCTAACTCTTTGCACACAGGAGTTGCCCAAGTACCTGCGCGGGTACCACCGCTGCACTAAAGAGGAAATGGTGCAGCTGGCCGCGCTTCTCTTCAGGGTGAAAGTGGAAGATGATAAGACTCAGTTTGTCATGATCAGTAAGATGATGAAAGAGCTGGTGCCCAATGATCAGCTAAAAGCTATGTCAGCTGAGGACTGGAAAAAGGTAAGCAATGTTGGCATCACGTAGTCCATTATCACATTATACCACAACGCTGCTGAAAGCTCAGTACTGATTGTTCAGAGGGGGTACATTTTCTGTAAGACCAGCTATGACTGAAGTTCAGCTATTGTTATTGTTTCTATAGTAACAACTAATACAGAGAATTATGCTCCACATAAACTGATTAAAAGACATTGTTGATATGGTCAAATTTTCTTTGAGGTTATGTCGGATTTTTCCCCATTTCAGTTTTGTAACTGAAACTTTAGATTTTCCAAGACAGGAAAGTCTTCACGATTTCTCTGTAAACTGATATGCTGCATATGTACATGAAAGAATAACGACAGAATAAAGGCTGGTGAGGAACTGGCTGTTTATATTGTTTATAACAAACCATAGCAGCAACTAGTTTTGCAGCAAGTCTTTGTGATGTATCAAGAGCCACGGTATCCAGGGTAATGTCAGCATACCAGGAAACGTTTTCCACCACC
>JAOVVG010000017.1:17707361-17731264 GCA_028566375.1 Leptodoras nelsoni
CTGCAGAAAAACAGATGGACTACAGTCTCTATCTGTAAAACTACAAAGTGCACCTGTATGGTCAGTGGAGCTGATAATATGGACAGAGTGTAGATACAAGGAGGTTGGTTTAATGTTATAGCTTATGTGTTTGTGTGTAAAATTTTCTTTTGTGGACATTTCTTTCAAAAAGTTTAGCACCGTTTTTGGTGTTTAGTGAGGGCTTCAAGAATGGTGACGCTTGAAAGAGGGAAATATAAACTGTCACAGCTATCCTTACCGTAAACTTAAAAGGGATATGGTACCTTTTGTGGTAGAGGGCATACAATATACTAATGAGAGCCTTTCACTGTAAAGACTCTTGGGGAAATAATTCACCTATGAAATAAAATGGTTCTATTCATTCTGTTCTGATGTGGCTACTTCATGCCATGTGCCAGCCTTTTCCATTTTTTGTCATTTTAATCCATTATTTAATGCATCTTCCTTAAACTTATGTTCCTTACATTTTATTAGATAAATAAATTAGGAATTTAATTTTTTCATGTAGCAGCTCAGTTTATTCATTGAATTTTAACTGCTTGAATGTGAAGCAGGACATGAACCACATGAACCATGAAACATGAAACACAGACACCTCATGAATGCATTTAGGATGTTGAATTCTCACTCAGATTGTTTTTTTAAATTAAATTATTAACTGCTTTAGTTCAGATCATAGGTTTATATTAACATGCATGTTCTAATGTGTCGTTTCTAAAATAACCAATCGGGTGAATGGAGTGTCTTTTTAAAACTTAATTTATATTCATTCATTCATTCATTCATTCATTCTCTTGACCACTTATTCCTTTTCAGGGTCACGGGAGAGCCGGTGCCTAGCCGGCAGCATAGGGCGCAAGGCAGGAACAACCATAGACAGGGCGCCAATCCATCATAGGGCACACACTCACACACACGCGCACACAATAGAGACACCTATAAACCTAACGTGCATGTCTTTGAACTGTGGGGGAAACCGGAGTACCCAGAGTAAACCCACGCGGACACTGGGAGGACCCAGAGCGCCCCACCTGGCGATCGAACCCGGGACCTTCTTGCTGTGAGGCGACGGTGCTACCCATATAACTATATTTATAACTTAATATTAACTGTCTATATAGCTGCTAAAAGTGATAGTAAATTATATGTAAATGTGTATGGTTCAAAGAATGATACATCACTCTTTATTAAAATAATTACATTCTTGGTAAAAGGCTGTGGTATGAGAGGAATAAAACTCTTCAGGATATGCTGTTATTGGAAAACGGTTACAGCGCCAGGCTGTTGATTTTCATGTAACAGTACTGTGTTAGTAAAGGGGAAATGGGAAGTTGGTGGTACAGAGTTTCTGTTATGGGTTTTCACTACCTCCTGGACATGCAGGTTTAGTTCCTTACTTTTGTTTGTTTTAAAGTGTGACTCTCTAACAACTGCACTATTGTTGCTGCTTGCATATGGCTTTTCCATTGTGTGTACTTTTTATGACCATTCAGTCCTAGTTCCTCAAAATCCAGTCCTGGAGGGCTGACCCTCTGCCACGGTTCTGCTAGATGAGTCGATCCAAGTGTATTTGAGCCTGCACTGTCATAAAGTTTATAAAGAGGCCTGGGACACTAACACATTTGTCCATACTAATATCCTATGTATGCAGATTAAAATCAGTCAGTAAATTCTTTTCATTGTTTGGAAGAATTGAGGTAATTAAGTACTGTGGTAATTACACAAAGGAATTTTACCTTAAGCATAGCTCACTGAGCATACAGATATCAGTAGGTCTGTTCCTCTTTCTCTGAACTCTAAAGCTTCTCTCTATGATTCATTTACAGTCATTTAACAAATGTCTGATCACAGTTAGTGTATTTTAAAGAAAAAAAAAGTAGAATTTTAAGGATGCTGGTACAGGCTTGATTTAGCAGTCAGAAAAAAGGGGGGATAATGTTGACCAATATAAAAACATTCCTGACATTTATTTTTTATATCTATATATATTTTATTTCTTTTCTGTTATCCGAGGTTTTCCCCATGGTGACTGATAAGAAAGAGAAGTAATTTTAACCATACATTATTGGTACATTAACATTTCTTTCCAAGTATAGGGATTTGTTAGAGTTCATTTCAAATTAATTGTAAATATTCTATAAGAGTGATAAATTTCCCATGCTTGTGTGAGAAAATACTGTCCTTTTTTTTTTTTTTTTTTTTTTAAAGTGGAACCTTTAGATCATTGAAGTGTTTTTGTTTCTTTTGCACCATTGTCTTGAAGGGTGCCATTAATGGGTCTTTTACAAAGAATTCCATGCTTTAGTTTAGCAGGGTAAACAAAACAGCGCTACAATGGAGTTCACTACATCCTTACATAGGTGTTTTAGATAGGAAGGTTCATCAGCAGTGACTGAATGTTGTGTTGATGTCCTTGCTGTGTCACCAATCAAAGATTATAGTTCATTATTTGTAATTAATATATATGCTTTTTAAAATCTTTTTAATGTTAAATATGAAAAAAAGTCAACATATCTATATTTATGATAATGAGTGGTGTCAATTCAGCACACTTACATGCACCCTCAGCTTTATTAACAGTAAAATGGAGGTGCAGTCTTAAGGTGACCTCAGATTCCAGCCGTCCTGCATTTAATGCTCCTGGTTTAGTTATTGCCTTGCTTTCTGTCCTACTCTGAGACTACAGCTTCACTTTCACACTCTTAATGTGTTACAATTTGTAATTAAATACACATCAGCTCTTCATGACCACTCACTTGACACTTTTTCATCAGGGTGTTTTCATCATTCATTTATCATTCTGTGTTACAGGCTCCTGCCAGTTTTCTGAGACTTCGAACACTCTTATCAACCCTTGTAATATCTCAGGAATCTCAGACTTTTAATCCCATTGGTACTTTTGCTCCTGTTATTACACTATTCCATGTTAAGCAGATGAGGGTGGATTGGTGAATTTTTTATGCTCTTATTGAACATGTCCCTATTGCATTTGGCTTGCTTTGTTGCATCGCATTGCAAAACTGATAAAAAAAAAAAAAATGAACCGAAGACTCCTGTGGTGCTGTAGCTTTCAGCTTCTATTAAATGCAAATTGGTTTCCTAACAAATTCAGGATTCTCTGCATTATTTAAGCATTTAAATTTTAATTCTAATAATGCCCGAGTAATTACATGTAGAAGAGTGCAAATTCACAAATAACTGCACATTTAGACCAGCATAATGAGGAGTATTTATGTGAGACTGTACTTCAGAAGAATGTAGCTGTTGACCTTTAGGTGTTGAAACAATGAGGCATGGCTCCAGGGTTGTACATAGAAATTCAATACTTTTATTTTACATCCATACACATATACATTTAGCTTAATGCATTTTAGAAAAAGCCCAATCCCAAAAGAGTCCTAAAGATGCACAGCTCAAGCACTAATGAACTTAAATGTCTTTTTTTTTTCTCTTTAAAATTTGAACTGATGAATAGCATGTAAAAAACATGTACATACATGATATGGAGGGAAAAAAAAAAAAAAAAAAAAAAAAGGACACATGATGTCCTTTAGTTGTACCTTAGCAGAGTAACAGAAAGCAATTCAGTCACCACTGAGAAAGGCACCTTGAATACACAGTGTGTATACATAAAGAGGGCAAAAAAGCACAGTAATACAAACTTTACTGTAGCTTCTAGAACAAAGACAAATGTAAACCTTCACTTAACAGAAATAGTCACATTTCTATACAAACACAGCTGAAGTGAAACTGTTGTACCATAGCAGTATCTGTTTTTAATGCATATTTTAATATTTAATTAAAAGATTGGTTCTGCCAGCAGAGAGCAATCTTGGGAATAGAACTATGCATTATGTCACACTTTGCAGTTTCTTACTTTAATGAATGTTGACCAGTAGCAACCCACCTCATGCAACATTTTCTCCTTTTCTCATATACAAATAAACCCCCAATTATAGGCACAGCCAAAATGTGATTTTTGTAAAGGAGGCCATTCTAGTGTGGTGTATCCTGTACACATAAAAATCTCTGGGCACAAGTCTTTACACTGCCATAAAATATACCGACCTTCAATTAAAATTCCAATACTTTCCGAAAAGTAACTTCTTTGATATAAAATACTGTATGCTCAAAAATTTGCTTGTAATTTTTTTTTTTTTTTTTTTTTTTTACATTCCATCCTCCTTATTTTTTTTTCTCAACAAAATAAAGCTTTTTTTTAATAACTGAAAGCTTAAAAACACTCAACATTACTGTATATTTATATGCAAATATAAACAATAAAGTGACAAGAGACCTTATGTGGTTCTATGTTCACATATAGAGGAAACCCGTAGAATGGCATTAAATGCCTTGATTTTTTTTTCTTCTTGTCTGATTAACACAGTGTGGCACTACAGTTTCAGATGATTGTCCAAATAGGGCTCAGAGAATGCTGTGGTTTGGCCCGTGTGTGTGTGTGTGTGTGTGTGTGTGTGTGTGTGTGTGTGTGTGTGTGTGTGTGTCATTCAACAGGCCTTGGTCAAATCTGGTAGATCTGCTGTGGACACACGGTACTGGATTTTGGTGTTGGTGATGGCACCATGCTTCTGTCGCAAGTGCAGCCGAAGCTGGCTCTTATGGCGAAAGTGCAAGTTGCATTTCTCACACTGCAAAAAAAATAAATAAATAATAAAAAAAAAATTTAAAAAAAATAAAAATTAAAAAAAGTTTTAAAAAGTCAAGTTCAGTTAATTGAATTATCCATAATGCAATTTCACTTGCATAAGGTAGGAGTGCTGTTTTTCCACTCTACTCACATGGTAAGGTTTTTCTCCTGTGTGTATGCGCAGATGACTCTTGAGCGTCTGCAGGTGCCGGAATCGTGTGCCACAGATTTCGCAGGGATATGGCTTCTCTCCCGTGTGGATCAGGACATGGGCGCGCAGGTGAGCCACCTGGACACAATATATAAAATAAAACATTAACACGGATAGTTAAAACGTTCTGAAATCTAATTGACATTTGAAGCCAGTGTAAAATCCTTGATATATGCATACGGTTAGAGCATTTGGCAGATACCCTTATCTAGAGCAACTTCTATTTATCTCATTTACACAACTGAGCAAGTGAGGGTTGGGGGCCTTGCTCGGGGGATCAGCAGTGACTGCTTGGCTGGGGTGGGATTTCAACTCAACCTTCTGGTCAGTAGTCCAACATCTTAACCACTGAGCTACACTGCCTTCCCATACCATTGGCCGCATTACAGAAATTAAAGAGCGTATTTATGTGCTGGGCCAAGCCATTTATTAAGCCATGGCATCCACAGAATAGCCCAATCTTTGCCTTATGATGCTTAGCAACGAGAACTTACTCTTACTAATAGACTACACTGGGTGGCAGCACAATTGTTTGTGGGTATTACTGAGAAATTAAATACTTGATTTATCCACAATAGTGATTTTATCACAAGTAAGCATGTTCCTAGATATGTAAAATAATAATCTTTTTATACTAAATAATATTATTTACATCTGAACAGGAGATGTATTAGGAAGTACCTGAACGAATCGAGCCCCGCAGGTCTCACACTTGTATGGCTTTTCTCCAGAGTGGATGCGTGTGTGGGTCTTGAGGTTAGCTGGTCGATTGAACTGTGCGCCGCAGATGTTGCATCGATACGGCTTCTCTCCTGTAAAGTGAACAGGACCATTAGAGGGATGGATCAATAGACTGCGGAATGAGAGTCCATTGAGATTAGTATCTCTCTCTCTCTTTACCTGTGTGTACCGTCTTGTGGCTAGCGAGGTTTCCCTTGTAACGGAAAGCTGCTTGGCAACGGTCACATTTGTATGGCTTGTCGCTGTGCACCTGAAGCATGTGGCGTTTTAAGACTTCCTCCTCTGCAAATTTGGAGTCGCACTCGTTACAAAAGTAGGTACCATTTTCTGTAGATGAAAAGATGCACGCAAATAAAGCACACAGATCTAGCATGGAAGTCTTCTCTGGAAGCGTTCACTGAAATGTAAACACTCCAAATTAGGTTTTACATGAAATCTAATATGGAAAGATTATAGCTTCCAGTGTCATCCTAAGTAAAAGAAAAATTATATAATGTAAATGTTTTGGTGACACGGTTCCTTTAAACGCTTTTACTAGATCTAAATACAGAAAGGAAAGACTCACCACAGCTGGAGTCAGAATACTCAGAGTGCAGCTCGGCCATCTCTTCGTTAAGGCGTGACCCGGGAGTGTTGGGACAAACATCTGAGTGTTGTGGGGACTGAGAGCCACAGGATGTGCACTTTAAGTGGCTCGGATAAAGAGACGTGCGGCCATCACCGTTCCTCAGTGAACCCTCCAGACTTCTGCCAAAAGAATAATGTGAGGTTTTATTTTAGTTGCTTTTCACACTTCTGGTATGGTCACACTTGCTCTTTTAGACCTTTAAACACAACCTTGCTGAGGAAGTAAACAGTCATTGTGTGTGCAATAAGAGATGAAGGAAAATTCATTCTGGCTTTTTAGGAAAGGAAGATGAAATTGTCTTCAAGTTTACAGTTGCCCAGTGTTATAAATCCAAATTCCTGAGCAACATCACAGACTATTCTAACTTTGCACAGTGATTTCGCTAAACTTAGAGCTTTTTATTAAAGTATTGTAATGTATTGTTCTCAGATTGTATGGTTTATGCACATGCTTTAAACCATGTCATTGTGTGCAAAAAGGCAAGCATGCTCACCTGTTAATTATGTTATTGAGGCGACTGGCTTGGGGCACAGTGAAGTCATCTCCATGTTCGGTGATCTTTGTGCTGGCAGGCTGCAGGTCTGGCTGCTCAGATTCAGAGGAGGGATGAAAAGCCAGCCTCTGTGGCGAGCGCAGCTCAGGCTCTTGAGTGCCGCTCTCTTCCTCCTTGGTGCTCTGGTTGAGCACAATGAATTTATATTTTTTCCAGTTGCGAGCCTTCGGATCCTGCGTGCCCTGTGCAGCTGGAGGCTGAGAAGCATGCGAGAGTGCAGCGTTCTTGCTGCTGCTCGATTCTGTGGGTGAATTGGGTTGGCAGTCGGATTTTAAAGGGCTCTGCGGGCTGCCAATGAGAGCTTTGCGCCCACTTGAAGCCATACCCATGGAGTAGGGCTGCTGTCTCAGCTCGTCTTCAGCCAAAGGAGTCTGCTCTTTGCCCATGTCTCTCTGAAGCTCTTGGGCCAGGCTGGTGAATCCTTGCTTTCTCATAACAGACTGAGCTGAGCCTTGCAGGTTCTCCCTATTCATGTCATCGTTTCTCCCCAACACATGAGAGGGGTAGGAGTCAGTGTGGCATGAGCTTGAGTGGTTGGTGTTGGCGCTGCGTACGAAGTCGTCGCCCGGTGGGCAGCGTTTGTGTTGGACAACGCCTCCTTTGGCAAAGTCGGGGAAAGTGTTTTTGGCGTCTGTCACCTTACAGATAGGGAAAGGGAAAGCCTGCATGGGAAACTGGCTATAAACATGATAGGAGCTGCTGGGCGTATTCACTCCATTAAATATGGCACCATACGGCCGTCCGTCACGGAACGAGCCAGATCGTCCTGCCAGGGTCTCTACAACCTCATGCGGCCTGTAGCCGTGAACATCTTGAGGTATAAGCAGAGGACTAACCAGGAAATCTTCTCTGGGCAGTTTGACAGAGGAGTCACTGTAAAGAAATTGTTATATTATAAATGAAACTATACATTTCAAGTATAGTTTATTCAAACCAAGGCCAAACACTTTATCTCGAAAATAAGGGCACTACTGTTTACACAACACTACTAAGGGCAAGTTTTCTTGCCACTATATACATGAAAGTGCTAAACCTACATTCAGGTATCTACAAAAATCATTCGAGTGACAAACCTGGACTTTATGAATCTGTGGCAGGTGTCGACAACATGGTCCATCTGCAGGTAGATAGCCGTGTTCATGATTGACATAATGAGGCTCTCTTTCAGCGTGAGACGCGAAGTGTACATGAACTCCAGGAGGACTGCAAAGCCTTCTGGGTCAACCTTCGGGTCCAGACTGATGGCGGTCATGTTGCATTTCAGAGAGTCGGTGAATATTGAGTAAAAGAGCCCACTGTGAATATAAGGCAGATGAGCCTGGTTTTAGATCAGGGTTCCCCTTAGGATCTTAAAAATTAATTAAAAAAAATAAAAAATAGCAGACTACAATTTCAGTGCATTAACATTAGAATGTTGTAAATAAAAAGTCCAAGAAGTGAATAGCTTTAATGTACCTGCATGCCATGAGGACAGTCTTGTGAGCACGAAACTGCTGTCTGTTGACCAGAATGGTGACATCTGTGAGGATGTCTCTGCTGCGCAGCCGGTTCAGGTTGAGCAGGACGTCGCTGGCATGTCGTGTAAACTGGATGCAGCTGTCTGCTGCACAAGACATTTTGTCAAGATCTGTAACGAAACATCAAGCAGTGAGCTATGGTCCCCTAATCACATATGCACACTACCTACTGGAAAGTGAAAGAACATTGTGGGAAGTGGGCTGGGCAATTCCTCATTATGCCAACAATATGTGCAAAATTAACAAAGAAGGTAATGCATCAGGCTTGAATAGACACTTAGTACTCCTGATCATCTCCATTAACGTTTTATATGCTTGGGTATGAATGAATATCTTAATATTTCATTCATAATTTATACATACAAATGAATCATTTGTAATCCCAATTTGTAAGGATTTTTGGTTCCATTGTTGGAATGTTGTCAAAAGGGAAAACGTTTGTTTAAAAAAATAATAATTACACATCACCACAAACATTCCACTTTTAATTCACTGTCTTACGCGTTTCTAAAGAAATGTTCCAATTTCAAAAAGAACCATCGACTTTAACGTTGTAAAAAAACAGAACTTAAAGAAATAGCTGAGAAAAAAAATTTGAGATTTGTTGACAAACTGTAGTTCTTGATGACGTCACTAGGCGGCGCCACAGACCGAACAAACAGGAACAGGTTCCCGCACAGAATACCTTCGGGTACCTTATAAAAGTAATACCTTACTTTTAAACTATTTATAAGCCAATGTTTTGCACAAATACTGCATTTTATGACTTAGGAACTGAATTTAAAGCAGGAATATGGTAGGGGCTCCAACACCACAATAAACCAAACGGTGAGAGTTGGCTTTTTAACCATCAGCAGTCTTAGTCCGTCAGGTTGGTCCTGTGCAGGTTTACTGACATGAAAGTTGGCATTTTAAATAAACAAACAATCGTATTAGAGGCTCTCTCTTCATTAGAAGCTTGGGTCAGAAATATAATCAGAGTCAGCCTTTAATTGTGCTGTAAACCTTTGTTGCTTGGTTAAGACTCTGAGACAAATTCCGCTTCAGTGTCCTAGCAACACTCAAACTCTGTGTGTGTGTGTGTGTGTGTGTGTGTGTGTGTACACCGAGAGAGAGAGAAAGATGGAGAGGTACATGCACTGAACTGATCAATAAATGAGATTTTCTGTTTGCTTTACACTTGCCATTTTCTTCAGAAGCACCTGTTGCATTAGCAGCAGTAATTCAGAAGCACTTTCCATCCCCCGGCACAGACAGTCTACCTGCTCGACCTGCGCTCTGCCAGCTGCTCAGACTAACCCGGATTTTCCCGCAGGGGAGTGTTTAGGCTTCATCGCACATACTGACATTACTAACTATACTTTATCTGTTCTTTACAGATTGCACAGACACCAGAGTTATATATTCATCTATATATATATATAAACTTCTTTCTTTTCTTTGCAATAAAGCAGCAAGTGCATTATAGACCGTCAAAACAGATCGCGAGCACGCGTTCCCATGGTTACCACATTTCTATTTTGACGGAGCGTTCAGCCGAGCAGCGTGCGGTCTCTGGGACGCGGGGTGAAGTCATGCCGCGTTCAGCCCAAACCCGCCGTGCTTTGGGTCAGCCCACTGCACATAGTCTGTCCCAAATCAGCACGCTCGCTTTCTGCCCTTTCTAATCCCCTTCTGTTGTTCTGCGACCACAAGATGTCACTGCGAGTTTAACATCGATCTGACCGCTCAGGACCACAACCCCTGCCAATTAACTCCCGGCTTCCCAGCCCTGATCCGCTGCCTCGTGTCCTGCACATGTTAGTGTTTTGCTCCAACACGCCCACTTTAACTGTTAATTAGCTGTTTAGTTACATAATGCGTGTTCAGAGGAGAGTAAACATTTAAATATACAGGGCAGGCGGGGGTCCGATCTGGGCTGGGAAACTGCTGAGAGATTCAAACAAACAAGCAGTTACAAAAAAAACAAAACACTCTAGGAACTTTAATGGGAATACCCCCAGTGACATTCTATCACTGAACTCACACACATATACATATACATATATATAAAAATCAGATGCTTGCATATATTTTCCCCCTCATAACCGGTGCACGCACGCATCATACGTATATGCACCATTTTCTACAGTAGCATTAAACTTTTGCATGTAAAAACTAGTGCCCAAGTGTTTGCCGAACACAATCCGCAAGGTTTGCTAGTTCTGCTCCAGAAATAGCAAGCATGTGCGGCGCCTTCACCAACACTGATTTATGACCCTCATGCTAAATGCCAAAGTCTAGTGCACGACCTGTTTGCAAACGATTCCGTCCCCACGCTAATAACCACGCAGCCTAAATGTACAAATATCTGCTCGTGGATTTGTCCGGAGAGGAACCTCCAGCTCCTCAGAGTCGATCTAATGAATATACCCGTCTCTAAAAACGTGTAAGCAGCGAACAGCGCGCGTCTCAAACGGCTTCTTATTGAACATTAAACGCGCTACTTAAAAGGCGTCCGAGTCCAGTGTCTAATAGCGCAGCACGCCTCAATAGGGAGCGCCGAGGCGTTTGGATCGCGACCAAGTGAACTTAAAAACAGTTGTGGAACACCGCGAGCCGATCAGTGTCAAGGTAACAAGGTAACCGCTCCCCTCTTTGCACAAATGTTTAGCTCTTTAACGTGGAAAAAAAGAGTGTGCACTGAAGCGTGCAGTTCAGCAACAGATTGCACTAGAGGCTTATATAAATTATATAAAGGCATGTTTACGGCACGTGAGCCAAAGTGGAATTAAAAAAAGCTTAACAATAAGGTTGAAGGCTCAGCGGCGCTGGTAGGTGTGTGAACACTGGTTTAATAAGTAAGGTGAAGCGGACGCTTCGGACAACACCGACAGCAACACCGACAGCCGTTATTTAACACAAAACAGATGTACAGAAAAGTGGAAGCTCCGCCACAAGCGCGCTGGCTGCCAGCCGCCGACAGCACCAGGAAAAAATAAAAGCCGTCAAACTGCCTGAACAGACAAGCGCGAGACTCGCACAGCCCCAGTTCCACCAGTTCAAAAACACCACTCCACACGCTACCCCTCAACACGCTACCCCTGGAGACATTTCAGCCACTTTTAAGGTCAGACGGTAACTTTAGTCAGCCCATTCCTCCTCCAAACACGCAGCGCGTCAACATATTCTCCATGTTCAAAGACACACGCGCGTGCGTGCGCTCGCTTCCTCGCTCGCTCCCGCCGCAGCCCATGACACAGAACGAGCTCGAGCCGTAACCCAAGCGTCTCGTGCTGCCTGCTCGGATCGGTCAACGGCAAACACCACCAACGTGTCCTAACAAAACATTAACACTGACCCGCACTTCAACTACTTTAAACACAGCCTTGGCAATGAAACACAAGCTACTGTACAAATAAACTAGCCTAACAGAACACCTTTGACAAACACCTGCACGGATCAACACAGTGGCACAGAACAAGTGACATATTATTCAGAGGAAAAAAAAAAAGAATTTAAAAAAATCATCACCTGGTAGTGCTTTCCTAGAAACTTCTTGCATCACCACTTCTAAGAACCCCTGTTCTAAGAATCAGCAGAGCCCAATTCTCGGAATTTGAGCTTGTGGACGTACCATTTTTACAGGGCGGGGGTGTGCGTGGTTTTAACAGCCATCGATATTTTATAAACCTTTACCCGGTATTTGAACTCATACCAGTATGGGAGGTGAATGAAGTTATATGATGTATAATCAATATTGCAAATGTTATCAAAAAGAGGAAATATCCTTCTCATTTAGTAAGACAAAGTCGTTCGGCGTGTGTGTTGCTACCTCCGATTTGGACTCTTCCAGACACAGACGGTCATGTGACTCAAAGTAAAAAAGAAAACCTGGCAACGTAAGCTGTACAGGCTACGTCCAAAGCGGCGTATTATCGTACAAAGTAGTATGTCAAACGCTATGGCGACACGGTGTTTAGTATGGTAGCGTAGCCCGCGTGTTTAAGCCCAGCCTCAAAATTCTCAGAACTAATTTGCTATTCTGAGTCCATTCGCTACCGTGTTAAAGCCTCACCAGCCATACAGTAAACCGAGTGCACACGGAGCTCCTATTCACACGGACCCGGCTCTTCTAGCCTGTCGCTCTGCTCATATTTCTTTTTTTTTTTAGTTTTTAATTTTTAGAAATGTCATTTTTTTTCACTTTTCATGAACGTTCATCCTCGGTACGGATTTACTGCTTCTATAAATAGGGCTTTATTTGTGTGTGTGTTTTTTTTTCTTTTGCAGGATTATAGGCTTTACGGCAGTATATATTTGAAAAGCTGATGTATTTTTTTCCCCGCGTCTTGGATATTGTAATGTACATCCCCTGTGGTGTCTCTGCCTGCTTTTGTCCTTGTCGAGCTTTATGTGTCTGAAACGTGCATGGCAATGCTGTAAGTAACAGGTTAATCTGCTGCTCCGTGTTAAATGTGTGTTTTAACGTTCAGTTTTACCGACTAGTTCCAGGAAACTGTAACTGTCTGCATTCGTTTCAGTCCTGCTGGGTTTCATTATAATAACAGAGTTTCCAACCGAATACAAATGAACTGTTACTGTTTTCACTGAATTCCATTTCAGTGATTTGGGTTGTGTAATACACTGGTGTATGCACACCTTAAACCTATTTTTATTCACCTATTAAGTCGATTTATGTTATTTAACTTGGTAAAGAATTTTCTTGCAGGGTCTGTTATGACATTATGCCATTATTTTATCATATATATTTTTTTAAAATATATTTATATGTGCAAAATACTTTAATAATATCTGCTAACATTTAACATATACACATGCATCAACTCACAAACTGAATATAACTGAAAAAAAGTACAGTCTGAGTAACGGCAGACTGAAGTGAAGTGGCTTGAGACACACATGTGGTTGAGAGAACTGCTCCAGACAGAGGCATAAATCTGCAGGCATTTTGTTGATTTTACTCTAAAAGCCCAGTAATACTTCTTCTCACACCTTCACTGAGCATGCAATAGTGACAGGTTAGCTTGAGAAGCCTGTGAGTGGTGTGAATGTGTGTGTGTGGTGTGTGTGTGTGCATGCGTGCAACAGCAGCTCATATCTCATGCAGTATAACTTTTAGAAAAATTGCCTTTTTTTTGCAGACTAAAATATATTAGTTTGAAAATGGAGATGAACTAATTCCACTTATTTGATTGAAATGATTTGTAAAGTGGCCGCATGGGCAAGTTGCGTAGACAAAAAATATGAACAGGTGTTGGAGAAAGTCACCTAACTGTGCGTCCACTAAACTAAAGGGCAATCACATTTGATCTGTAACACTGTTAAAGTAGTTATGTTACTAACAGATTCAGTTATTTCACACAGAATTATTATTATTATTATTAATATTATGAAATGTACACAATTACCCTATAAGCTGTAGTATAACGGATGATACGATTGTCCTAATCTTTCCAGGTGTCGATGTATAATTGAGATTCATTCATTTGAGCTTCATTATTATTTTTCAGCCAAAAAAAAATAAAGTGTTATATTTATTGTCATTGTATAGTCATTGGACATGCATTACGCTCACTGAGTTGGAATAATGTGATGGTCAGAAAAATGTTGAGGAACAAAATGTTCTAGATAATCCTGGTCTGGCCTTTGACCTACAAAAGAGCAAGTTTAGTTGGTGACTGAGTTGGGTGAGATTCTGCAACACATCAGCAAGTTCACCTGTTCTTATTTTATCTTTTTTTCCTTTATCAGAAGTGGCTTATCTATGCACCCGATTTTTAAATCTATTGCATAATGAATGTAATAGAAGTAAATTGAATCAGTTGGATTAGATTATGTAGGCTTTTTCCAATGAAAGAGTCTGATATTGTGGGAAAACAACATGCCGTATGCTTGCGTGCCTCGACAGCCCAGCGAGTATGTGCCGATTTGGCAGGCTTGCATTTTTTTCAACCTGAGACCTGTTGCTGACATGGCAGAGCAGCGCCTTCTGATATGAACAGTCTGTCATTTTTGCCTGTAGGCTTGCACATATTTGTGTATGAATGCACCATGTACTGGTATGGGTAACTTTTCTGTAATGTTCAGACTGTGGGTAATTTACAAAAGAAGCTTTTTTACTTTTGCAGCACTGAAAATGCCTTGACCCCTGACAGCTTAATTCCCTGACTGTCACAAGCCGCAGAGCATTTTTCTATATTCTGTTTTGTGTTTGTTTGCATATAATATAACATGAATTCGTTATTATCTTTGTGAAAAAAATTATCCGTGCAAGTGCAATAAAATTGATTTCTGTCCGTAACTCAGATTTCAGTTCTTTAATTTCCATGCTGTCACACATGAAGGATATTTCTTGTGAGACGTTTGGATTGCATTGTGTTTTATTGCCTGTCTCAGAGGATGTAAAGTCTAGTAGATGATTCTTTAATAAAAAAAAATATGGTTAATTTTATTTTCTTTGCACACTTTGATAAAACCTTTTTTTTTAGTTGTGTATATCTGTTTATAATACTCATAAAACAGGATGGTAGTGGGTTATGTTCCACTAAAGCAGCTTGATGAACGTGTGTCCTTGGTGGCTTGATGGTGAGTAATGTGTCAGAGTTGAGTTTAACCTCAGACGTACACAATTTACCTTTACGTTACGCCTTATTCATAAAATGTCTAAAATAACTATGTGACATTTATTAGTTGTATGACATATCGAGATGTCCAACAGGTACGGCGCTTTGAATGAATAAGTTTGCACATTCTGAATGCAGCATCACTTGTGACCTTTCTGAAGAAGCATTTCCACAAATCTGTTCATAAGGCACAGCTTTACTAACGTATCAATATAATACAAATTTTATTTCACGATGAAATAAATAAGATAAAAACATACGGCTGTTTTTGAACAATACCATGGACTCCAGACAGGCTCCAAACTACACAGAAGCTATTTTATAAAAAAAATAAACAAATTATGTCAATGGTACTATATCACAGCATGACTGCACTCAACTTCAATACCACTGATGTTCATAACGTATACAATATGATCAGCAAACGAGACATAATGAAGTACAATGCAAAGGCGTACAATAGTGTTTCACATCAGAGCCACCAGGGACTCCAGCTAATGACAGAAGTCTGATTGCTGCTTAGTCGTGAGCTCAGTAGATAAAAATGTGATGAAAGGGGCTAGGAATATATCACTAACTGATTTTGGATACATTTATTTTCACATAAAAATCTTTATTAATTAAAATGAGTTGCTCTGACATGCAGTAGTATTCTAAATACACATGTTTGTGCATTTCCTACATTCCCACAGGCCTTAAAGTGTTTCTTGATGTTTTATTTCACTTTAAATTACATCTCAGTGTTAAGCAGAGCCCAGTGCTATACTGAACAATAAAAATCTATATACAGCAAAATACATTACACACCCAACTTATCACACCACACCTATCACAGTCCAGCCTGTAGGCAGTTCCTAATGCGAACATAAAAATCACGTAATGCCAGAGCAAAAGCCGATCAATTACAAAAGTACCACAGCACAAAAATCCTTACATCTACTAAAGTAAATATGGTATGTAGTATCATGAAGGTGGTTGCAAGTGAGCTCCACGAGCAGCTGATAATGAGGATGATGATGACGACGGTTGTGGTCTATCTGTATTATTCCCTTGTCCTTTGTTAATGTTGTTTGTTGGATCGGCTCCCATCACCTCTGGTTATTTTTAAATTAGAGCTATATTTACTTCTTTATGTTTAAGGCTCATTGCATATACAGCATACCAAGCCAGCAAAAGAGGTAACTGCAAGGTAATAAGCAATGATATCTGACTAGAACTACAATAGGGAATCATGAGGATGTAAAAACAGTTTCTGTAAAACCATTACTTATCATGTTTTTTGGGGCGAGTGCCACATATCACAGCTACATGTCTGGGTCAGGAAGTAAAAGTGTAGTTTATTACTTTTTTATTACAGTTTTCTGATATCATAAACTATTATAAAAGCAATTATTGAGATATGAAATATATAATATCACTTCATACCCTAGATTAAACCAGAGGGACAACCTGTTACATGTACACTTAATGTTCTTTATTTTTCAGTCATGCTGTTCAGTCAAGGAGAGTCAGGCTAAATGTTAAAAACAGGATGATAGAAAGTGAAGGAATCGGCATAGATGGTTCAGTTTGGGGCTTACATTTTGCTCATTTTAGAAAAAAATGGGGGAGGCAAAGGAAAAGCAAGCACTGGTATGAGAGGCCTCCATAGTAGATAGGTTCAATTGATCTTGTCTTTTTTATCCACGATCACTTATTCTTTGAGCATCTATTTACTAAGAGGTTCATATATTGAACTTGGGTTAAATGATTTGTGGACAGATGTTGTATGAACAGCCCTCTAATCTACTGCACGTTTGCCTAGTTTTGTCTAGGAACATAGGGAAATCATTTCGTAAATAATTTGTGGTTTTCCGTATGCAGTTGCTTTACTGTGATCAGGGCGTTCCTTCAGTCTCTGAGCGTGCTACACTGAGCTTTGTGTACGTGAAGCACCGTCTTTCAGTTCAGTGTGTTGCAACATGTTCTAAATATCCCCAGGGTAAACACGGTGATCTGTGTGCTCATGTGTGTGTGGCACCATCTGCTAGACAATGGTATGTGAAAGAAACTGGTGCTTTTTATACATAAATACTCTTCTTCTTACTTACCCTTTTATATCCACTCAACTTAAATAAGCTATTTTCACTTACGCTGTTCATGCATAATCACCCTGCTAGATTGACTGGACAAAAGTTGCACATGCATAAAGTCTAACCTGATTTTTACAGATAACGTCTTCATTTTTCATCACTGAAACCGCACAAGCTGTTCTTGTCATGAAGATAAAGTAAATAAGTCAGTGATGCCGACTTTATCAAGCTAATATAACTTCCTATGTTTTATTTATTAAACATGTGACTGTATTAAGACCTTTTTATTTTTAAATCTAGTCTTTGCCATTTTTATTTGTATGTATTTTATGTTAAAATAAATTAATAATTATATAATTTTATTAAATAAATTAATATAGTGATTTATTAATTCAATAATTCAAATGTCCATTGTTCTGCAGTTTGATATTTAGATATTATTCATTAATAATGATTTAGACTTTATTTATATTTATGTGTATTATTTTACCACACTATAAATTATTGCATTATTACATTACTAAGAATGACTCTGCATGCACTTTGGCTCGGTTAGTGCCTCTAAATGACATAAACTGTTGTTGCCTGTGTATTAGTCATGCTGGCTTTGCTGCGCTGTCACATTAAGCGAAGAATGTATGAAAGTTTTGTACAGCATTTGAACTTTTATAACCCCAGACGATAAGAAGTTGAAGATCAAACCAGCCATGTGGGAAATTCAGCCTTCACAAAAACTGCTAAACTTCGTTACTTTCTTTTTCCTCTCCTTACTCATGTCTTCTTTTTTTTTTGGCCTAAAATTTGATATACTGAAACAAAGCGATGTTGCTGGGTCGAAGGTATTTTTTTTTTCAATCCCTCAATGAAACCTGCAATTATTAGAAATAAAATTTTTACTATGAGATCAGAAAAGAAAGCTGCATGCATAAGTTTGGAGTCAGATTTATGAGGCAGTTACTTTATAATATTGCACTTGCATTCCCTTTCGTTTATCGAATTGCCTCACAGACACACTACTGCATGTTGGTTCATTCATTATCTTCTTCATTACTTCATTACCTCAACGTCAAACCTCTGACCTTAAGCTGATAGGTTAAATTCTTTTCGGTCCAGATAACTCTTCTCCATGGAGATGATTCAGGCTACTTGATTACAAATCATTTCTGCACATGCACATTTCCTTTGTTCAGTGCTTGACCAATAACATCTCATGACCAGTAAGTCTCAACATTCCTTATGCGTGTTTTATGTACTACAACGTTGCTTGAACTTCATTTACATTTGGTATATCTGACTACACATGTTGCCAGCACTGGGGTAAGAAAGACAGGAAGACGTGTTCCAAAAATAGTCTGTTTCTGTGCTACCTTGGCTAGCTGCACCTCAAATTGTGTGGGTTGATATACGGCGGCGTTAAAGATGATGTGCACAATACCACTCTCGAGTCCTTTCTTTCCTCTCTTGCAGAAGTTTGACATGCTGAATATCGGCGATGACACGACACCATGTGCACAGTAATTTCACCAGAAAACCACACAAAATGCTGCGAGCATTGTGGAGTTAAAGAACTTACTCAGGCTTCCGCTTAACACCAACTGACCTACTTTGTAAAAAAAAAAAAAAACTTGCCTCGCCTGAAGGTGGAAACTGATTCAACTTTTGTAAATTGATTGAAAAGTGTTTTAATGTATTCGATATATTTTTAACATATTGATATAACTGGTGACATCTCACTATTAAATTGGAAAAGTTCATCTCGATATCTATGCATTATTATAAATATTACTTATGTGACTGTCAGTTCTTAATACTGAATCATATCACATCTTGTAGTATCAATACAAGTTTAAGCTTTAAAAGCATGGGTGTTTCTGTGTATGTGCACACTTCAGGTCATTTAAACTAATATTGTAAAACGATCTGTAAAAGCACTGTATTGACAAAATTTTATAAATGTATAAATCTGAAAAGAATTATAAAATTGTTCTTCTATTAAGTATAATAATAATATTAATACATGTTACACATATTACACAGTAGGACTGTTCACTACTAATTGTTGCTTTGTTTATCATATGTAACAGAATCTGTAAATATTTTCTCTTTTGGTACATTGTATGGACTTTGTGAGACACAAACACACACATATAGTGTATATACTATATATATATATATATATATATATATGTATGTGTGTGTGTGTGTGCATGCATATACAGTATATGTGTAAAAAACTGAAGTACCAGAAAAGCAATATCTGACCTGACATAAGTTCTATCTGACAGTGTGTATATAAAGAGATAAACATCCATGGAAGCTTCTAGAGCTGTTTCCGCTGTGATAATGGCAAGTTATCGTGATTTTGCGATTTTCAACGCAGTTTAATAGTTGGAGCTCTTGAGATGGAGTATAACATTTCGGAGGTAGATGCAAACTTTGGATTTTCACGTATGAGCATTTCAAGAGTGTACTCTGACTGCAAGAACTCTGGCAAAAAAAAACTTATGACAGCAGCATGGCTGTAAAAAGAGTCTGGTGTCGGCTGGCAAAAATAATTTCACGTGATAGGAGTGCAGCACTGCCTCAAGTAACATCAGAATTCGATGCTGGGGCCTCAACAAACATCAGCATGAGGACTGTGCAATGTTTCCTCCAAGATCCCGTGAGGGACCTACCAAGTATTAACTGGTATACCAGTTTTTTCTGGTACTTCAGTGTACATATTTGTGTGTGTGTGTGTGCATGCAGGGTAGTGGCACAGTGGCTCACACTGCCACTTCACAGAAAGAAGGTCCTGGGTTAGATTCCCAGGTAGGGCTACTGGGGTCCTTGGTTTCCTCCCACAGTCCAAAAACAAGTATGTTAGGTGAATTGGATATAATAAATTATTCCCCTACTGACAAGTGTGAAACCTAATCTAGAAACCTAACCTAGTATGAAATCTCGTAACATCTCCTGTCATGACTGTAATTACTGTATGTAAAACATTTCATTAAACTCCTAATAAATATGTATGCAAATGAAAAATCTCTATCTAAATTAATATTTTTTAAAAATATCAAAAAAGAATATAAAGGCAAAATGACACTGTAATATTTACAAAAAGAAAAAAGAAAAATGTATGAGATTAGGGACACATACAGTATAACTATATGAGTATTTTACAGGTTTTACAGGAAGTGATATTAATGCAGCATGAGTAAATAAAGTTGTTCATATCTTCTCGATTCACTTTAACCTTGCTTGTCATGTCTCTTGTAAAGCAGGAAATGTTTTCTCACTGGTATCTGGCTGTTTGGATCCAGCAACCCACTAAACCCACCCCAGATAACCCAAATCAGCAGGCACAAGCATCTCTGAAATAATTAAGGCTCTGATTCAGTGCTGCCAAATAAAGAGCTTGTTGAGCTCAAAAACAATGAACAGCATCAACTTTATTTCAGCACCCTCATGGGTTGTTTAGGGTACACCAATAAGGCAGTGCATAATACCCGGCTGGGGAAGTGTGTAATTTCTGGCGCCCCCCTACAGTGCCCAGCAACATCCAAATAAGATAATTACTGCAAAACCTTGGCAAACATCTTCACAGAAATAAGTGACCCACTTAGATAAAATTGGGAGGGTACAGCAATAAAAGAGCCTCGATCAATGATCAGTGAAATTTTGTCTCATTAGACACGGTCTGATTAGTACCTCTGGGTCAGATTTGCCACATGGCAAAAACCTTCTCCATCATGAAGGCAAAAGGTTGGTTCCTTTTTTATTAAGACTCCTTCTTGTGTAATATACAGTATTACATTCCTGTTTTCATAAAATACTACTCCTAAAAAAAGGCAGATGTGCTTTACACACAGCGCTGTTGTTTAAGTTGTTAATATGTATCCAAAGTGTGTCTCATAAAACGCAATTCTGTTTGTGCTAAATTGGCTGCTGTTTTGCACGGTTGACAAAAGCTTTAGCACCGGGAGCTTCTCCACGCTTTTTTTTTGTACATGAATGGCAAAAAATTTCCCCACGTCTCAGAGCAAAATTTTTTCGCCAGCTTCAGCTCTCGTCAGCGAAGACTTGAGCTGGCCTGGTTGTCAGAGGAATGATGCAACTGTGCTGTAACATCTGCTGCTAGCGTGTACACTGAGACCCTCTCAGTTCCTCTTCAAAAAAAAACAACACTTTTTGTGTTATGAAGTTTGCAGGAGGTTTTTCCTCCCTCTATGTCCATAGAGGACTAAGCTCTTAACTCTGTATTTTCATGTCAGCAATTTACTGCATATTTGCACTGAGAACTGTCCCTTTATTGCTGAGCTCCTCGTATGGGTAGTTGCTTTTTGTTGTTTAACGTTTGGGATAGCATTTGTAAAGCGGGCTGGTACTGCCAAAACGTCTCTGAAGCTTATTAACCCGATCAAACTAGGCTTGGAGAAGAACATCTGAGCCTGAACTACCAAATGTACAAGGATGCCTAGTTCAAGGATTGGTTCATTATAAGCATAAGATCAGAGAGGTTAAAATATGGTTGGGTGAGATGTAAGCAGGAATGAGAACGTGCTACATTAAAATGATCGCATAGCTTCAGATTGGAGCTTATTAACATGTTCAACAGCATTGTTGAATTTTTTTTAAATAACAGCAGCCATGACAGTAGTGCCGGCTGTAATCATAGGTTTATATTGATGCACCTGGTCTAATGTGATATCATTTCTAACAGCTTATTCACAATCGCAGGGACATGTATGCCAAACGCTCCTCATTATTTACGACTAATAATGAACAGATTCATCTTTGATATAGTGAAGCTTTCTAAAAAGAGATGTCTATTTAAGATTTATGGAAAGAGTAGCGGCTTGATTTTCGGCTTTTCAGCACCATGACAAATTTCTTTTTTTATTCGTTTTGTATTGGTACCTTTGAGACAGGGAATAACTGTTTACAGCTATAAACTGTTAAAACTACAACATGGCATTGGTGAATTAAACTAAAATTATAACTGCTAGCAAATTAGTTTTAGGTTTTCTTGTGGAATAAAACACTTCTACTTTCATATTGGTAACGATCCACTTGAGAGTAGTGTCATATCACATCACGTCACATCATATCACATCACCCCTTCGTGGATTATTTTCCTATAGCAGCACACCATGTTGTATTTTATTCCTCACTTATTAATATATGCTTGATGTATCATTTCCAGAAGGTATAAAATGAGCACAATTAATTACTCGACATAACTAAAAGTCAGCAGACTTTTGTTGCTTCACATCTGACCTTTTTGCAGTGCTTATGTTGAAATTATGAAGTCAGCCCATTCTAGATGAAATTGTGTTCAGATTTTCACAAAACATGTGCTGACATGAAGCGCTCTCTGCGCCCTGATCGATAAAATCTATTTCCCCGATAGTGAAAGTGCACTTTGTGCACTCATAGAAGGGCAGATTGCTTTCAGTGATGAAAGGAAGCTGCGAGTGTCAGTATTGTTATCAGTCAGGTTTGAGCCTGTTTTTGTCACAGTGGCATGACTTGATACATGTGTAGTGAAGGTGGGGGGCTATTTCTGTGGTTCCTGCTTCTCTGTTCATCACATTATGTATTTTTTTCTCATCTGAGCAGTTTAATACACAGCGTCTATTTGATTGTTATTCCCTCCCATGGAGATTTAGAAACTCTGTGGCTTAGTATCAAATAAATGTCACCATATCACTTTTACATTCTGTCAAAAAATATTTGCAAAACACAGCGACCAGACTCTGTATTGTAGACATGCAAATGCACATAGTGTGTATAACGTGTGTCTAGAGAGCATCAACTCTGGAAAGAGCTGTAGGAGTGTCAGTATGAGTCATGGTCACACTACTGAAGAGATACAATCTCACGCATGCACTCCTCACCTCTGCACAGTATTCTTAACTGCTTAGGGTCAAGGTTCATATTGACATTGATGTTATTCTGTTGGTTTTTTTTTTCATATCATCTCTGGGGAGTTTTTTTTATCTAATGCCCAATATGTATAAGAGTTTTATCTGTAGGTCACCACTATGTTACTATCAGTATCCAATATGTAGCATCCAATATGTAGTAATATTGCTGTGATATCTTTTTTGGCCAGTGCTGATATTTATAATCAGATGTCAGTGTACTTTTAGTGAGAACATGTTTATCAATTTTGCCTCAGTGAGCGATATTTTAATTTGTTCCTTATACCCTTGTCAGACAGCAGACTGTGGTGGGGCTGTTAGCAGTTGGAGAGTCAGCAAGACCACACTGCAATTCTTCAAATCAGACAAAGCCTTGACGAGGCGGTAAAGCTGGTGTGTTCCAGCCACCTACAGTGTTGCAGTCATGACACTCTCTTTCTGTGGTGAGATCGCGAGGCTCTCTGTGGTTTGACCCAGCATTTTTCACCAACTCAGTGTATCAATTCCACCCTTAAGCTTTTTTTTGCATGCAAGAAATTGCTTCAATGAAACATAACTTGAGTATTCCTAAATGAACCTCTGTATAGTTTACTCAAGGATGTTCCAGTTTTAAGTGGCTGTCAATCAGGACTGTGTGGTGGGCCATTCGGCATCAGGGTGCATGTGCGCACATCATTACAGGATGTCACAGGTTCGAGGTGCACTGCTGGGGAGTGTTGTGCCACTTCCTCTACTAGATATGAGCATGGTGACATTATAGAGGAGTGGGAACATTGATGCTGAACCCTGTGAGTGGGTGGTGTGTATGTGTGTATGTGTGCATGTGCAAGGGGAGGGGAAGGAGGTGTCAGTGCTCACAGCTGTCCTTCTGACGTTACAGGCATCACTTGACTTCCTCAACAAAACAGCTATAACTGTGTGTCTGACATATATACTGTTACATCAGCAAATGTTTAGTTATAGTTGTGGAATGGGAT
>JAOVVG010000017.1:17731364-17749368 GCA_028566375.1 Leptodoras nelsoni
AGGCGGGGCTAGCAGAACGCGTGACGGGAGTGGAGCGGGAGGAGGAAGTGGGCGTGGCCTGGGGGCTTCTAACAGTTTTCTACATGGTGATGTGAGATCATTTTATTCCCTGGAAAGGTTCCCATCATTAAGGAAGACAGAACAATTTCAGATTTTTTTTTTATGGCCACAGCACAATTGTACTCTCAAAATGCATGGTTTCAGATATGCACAAACTACTTATCAACTCGCTGCTATTGTGGGAGCATAATTGTACGTCTGGTGAGAACAAAGGAAGGAAACGCAAGAAAACATTCACCTTTCTCATTTCATGTCTTTTCTCCTCCTGCATACCACTGCATTCAAAATGCATTGTGTTTTTTAATCTTTTTGCAGAGGGGTCAACCCCCTGTCAGAGGAATTACCTGCTGATCTGTTTCTCCGTTAGTGTGTTTATTCTTCTTATCTTATTCTGTCTTATGTCTTCAGAAGATGATGAATTTCACTTTGAAATATGTTTGAACCTGCTTCAAAACACAGAACTTCCCACTGCGCAGAATTTATTCACAATACATCAAGTAAAACAACATAAGGAACTTAATTCTACATCTAAATGCAAAGGGCTCGAAACCAACATCAGAACGCATCAATCGACTCCAAGTCTCCAGACCACGTTAAGCACTTGCTCCTTCTGCTGTGTGCCAGTTTCAAAAGCCATGGCTTTAGGCATGGATTGTCTGCATTTTCGATCCTGATGAATATTTACATGCCTAAACACTCAAATTAGAATTCATTAGCGTAATCTTATGTCTAGATCTAGATGTGGAGTTGTTTGATTAGTTGCTTAAGGACATGGGTTTTTGTGCTGGGGTTGTGCACCTTCCACCTTTTCTCTTGCTGCTTTTTCATGCCTGTGTTTGGAAAATTATAGGTCTTCATTATAATAAATTCCATTTCTTTTTGGGTTTACAATGGATGTTTTATAGAACTTGAAGTAGTGCATGCCATTCATGTCAAAAATAAAAGCTTTGACCTAATCCATCAGTGACTGCTTTTAGACAGGAGAAATAACAATACAGCAGGTTTCTACACTTTTTTCTCACGTTTATTTACAGACTTAGCCTAATATTGGACAAAAATATTGGACGAGTTTATAAGGGTGAGAGGTAA
This sequence comes from Leptodoras nelsoni, assembly GCA_028566375.1. Lineage (NCBI taxonomy): Eukaryota > Metazoa > Chordata > Actinopteri > Siluriformes > Doradidae > Leptodoras > Leptodoras nelsoni. Next base: position 17,732,514 of record JAOVVG010000017.1, read on the forward strand.
AGGCTTTTTTGTTTTAAGACTAAATTAGTGCGAGACACGTGGCGTCATTGCATTGTTTGTATAAAGATGTTCTATCTTCTCTTCACAGTTGCTCAAGGTCAATTTCGAGCATGAGAGGAAGTGGTATGCAAAGAAACAAGTGCCGCACACAACGCAGCGCATGTACAACAGGATATCCGACACTCGAGACGTTAGCCTTATGTAGCGAGATGATAAAGAAAAAAAATGACCCAAGAGAGTCAGACTTGGTTTTTATCATTTCATTCCTGTTGTACAACCTTAGGGAAGATAATAAAGGTATTCATATTTGCATTTCTTTTATTTCATTTTTGTTGTTTTTTCTATGTGCGTGATCATTGAAGTCTATGCAAAGCAAGCAAGCTCTTAAAATACATTACACTAATGGGAGTAGCACATGGTGCTAAAAGTCACGCAGGGTTTACGTTATGTTTCCTATTGCTTACTCACCCCTGACGTGCCTTCCTGTAACCGTCCTACTTCTCAAGCTGTAAATGTTTGTTGTAGAAGAAGAAGCTGTAATTGCTGTGTGATTGATGGGTGGAGAGAAGGCTTAATGCTGTGACGGGGGTAAATTGTTTTCATGTGGGTTTAAGGGTGTCGTTTTGATCAGCTCTTTGAGAGCGCGAGAGGGCATCAGGGAGACTGGAGAGGGACCGCTCACAGGGACAATTAGAAAATTGCCAGTAAGCAAAGTTGCAAATAAGCTGTCACACAGTACAAATGAGATTACCTTTTTACCATGCCCTGGAACCTAAATGCAGGGGAATACAGAGCCAGCTATGGCAAAACAAGCCCGGCTGCCTGATTTATCACCCTTCCTGATCTTCAAGTGGCGTTCTCATTGCTGTTTTCCGTGCAAGATGTGCAAAGCAATTGCCAAAGTGCTTGGAGTAAGAGTTAATCAGGTGTCAACAACATCTAATGTGAGGCAGCACCTTGCTTTCAGCCAAATCTGCATCTTAATAGCCCTCATTTGTTGTTATCATGTAATATAGTCGCTTTTCTCCAAGAGTGGGGTTTGTTTTAACTAGCTGGCAAATGTTGTCTATTACGTTGTTGGCCACGTGGAGATGGTTTTCTGGCACCATACAGTCAGGTTTTGAGAATGACACAAATTTTGGTTTTCACAAAGTTTGCTGCTTCAAGTGTTTTTAGATCTATTATTATTATATTAGCATTTCATAAATTCTTTTTTACCTTTATTGACAAATACATGAAGTTTATGCAAAGACTCAATATTTACAGTGTTTATCGTCTGTGTTTAAGACCTCTGCGATTGCCCTGGCATGCTGGATATCAGGTTCTGGGCCAAATCCTGGCCGATGGCAGCCCATTCTAGCCTATTCAGTGCTTGGAGTTTATCACAATTTCTGTGTTTTTGTTTGTCCACCCGCTTTTTGAGGATTGACCACAGGTTCTCAATGGGATTGAGATCTGGGGAGTTTCCTGGCCATGGATGCAAAATTTCAATGTTTTGTTCACAGAGACACTTATTTAAAAATCACTTTAGCCTTGTGACATGGTGCTCCATCATGCTGGCAAAAAACATCACCATCATCACCAAATTGCTTCTGGATTGTTGGGAGAAGTTGCTCTTGGATGATGTTTTGATACCATTCTTTATTCATGGCAATGTTCTTAGGCAAAATTGTAAGTGAGCCCACTCCCTTGGATGAGAAGCCACCCTACACATGAATGGTCTCACGATGCTTTACTGGTGGCATGACACAGGACTCAAAGGTGCATGGTAGCACCTTTTCTTCTCTGAACAATCATTTTTCCAGATGTCCCAAACTGTCTGAAGGGGGCTTCATCACAGAAAATAACTTTACCCCAGTCCTCTGCAGTACAATCCCTGTACTTCCTGCAGAATGTCAGTCTGCCTTAGATGTTGGAGAGAATGGCTTCTTTGCTCCTGTTCTTGATGCCAGGCCATCTTCCAAAAGCCTTCGCCTCACTGTGCATGCAGATGCACTCACCCCTGTCTGCTGCCCTTCCTGAGCAAGCTCTGCAGTAGTGGTGACCCGATCCTATAGCTGAAACCTCTTTAGGAGATGGCCCTGGCATTTGCTGGACTTTCTTGGGTGTCCTGAAGCCTTCTTCACAAAAATTAAAGCTATATCCTTGAAGTTCTTCATGCTCCAATAAATAGTTGACTTAGGTGTAGTCTTACAAATAGAACTGTCCTTGCCTGTGAAGCACTTTTGATGCAAAGCAATGATGACTGCACATGTTTCCTTAGAGGTAACCATGGTTAATAGAAAAAGACAATGATTTCAAGCACCACCCCCTTTTAAATCAACTCTTCGATTTCAATCAACATGATATCAGCTGCCTTGTCCTCGTTAAACTTTCTCCTGCGCTAACAAGAAGATCACTCAAATGATGTTAGCAGGTCATTTTGTGGCAGGGCTGGAAAATGCAATGGAAATGGGGATTTTGTGATTAAGTTCATTTTCATGGCAAGGAATGGCTTTGCAATGAATTACAATTCATCTTATTACTCTTCATAACAATCTAGAGTTAATGGAAATTACCACCATGAGAACTGAAGCAGAAAACCTTGTGAGAACCAAAATTTGTGTCTGTCTGAAAACTTTTCACTTTTCACTTTTGACCACAAGTGTAGTCGTGCAATTGTCCTGTCCTGTCGTAATGCTCGCACATAAGTTGAATGCCAATTACATGTATGCAATTTAAGTGTCATGTGACCTCAATACAAATACACCTGTTCCGGGAGTTGTTAGAAAACATACCTAAATAAGCAGCATCATAAAGCGCAAATCCCTTGGCTCCACTGTCCCCCAAGTTGGCAAGTCTGTAAAAAAGATCAAAACCAGACCATCCTCTAAGACACAGTGGAGGGAAAGAGTTTCAAGGTTTTGGCAGCCCAAAAATCCTGCCTGGACAATGCCAAAGATGAACTGCCCTCCTACAAGCTGCCAGTAACAGTGAACAGTCGAGACCCTTCACTGCTTGTAACCTGGCACCCCGACGACGATAGTCATGGGATTGACAAGGATAAAGTTGTTTCTGTTCTTTAATCTGACTTAATGCAACTTCAATCTTAAATCTTAAATGCTTCTCTTATGACAGGATTCACACTGTTAATTAAACCAAAATCATGAAATGATTCCAAAGTGAAAATTGCTATTGCAATTTTGCTACAGGGGTAACACATTTACACTATCTGTATCTGCATCTGTATCTTTTTAGTGCTTCAAATATCTGTATCTTATACAAACATAAACTTGAAATGGGCATGGCCTAAACTGCATGTACAGTAGCAGGAACCCTACTACTATACCTGCTGGAACACTAGAAAAGTGTTCCATAATTTCAATTTCATAATTTTTAATTTCCCTCGTGCAGTTATTATTTTTCTTTGTATCTGTCTAGGATACTTTCCAATGAATTTAGTTGGCTCTATTTCACTCACTCTCTCACTTGTTATCTAAGCTGTTTGTCCTGCTGCTGGGTCATGTAGAGTCCTGGAGCCTATCCCAGTGCTCACATGGTGGAGGGCAGGAAAACACCCTGGATAGGTTGCCAGTCCATCAGAGGGGAGATACACATACAAAAATCACCCACACACACAACTAGGGGCAATTTAGTATCTTGCCTAACTGCATGTGTTTGAACTGTGGGAAGAAGTCAGAGCTCCTGGAGGAAACCCACACAGACACAGGGAGACAATGCAACTCCAAGCTGCTGCTTGGCTGGGGAATTGCTGGAAAAACTCATGCCCTTCTTGTTGTGAGGCAACAGTGCTACCCACTGTGCCACAGAGCAACCAAGTGGCTCTATTTTCCAAAATATAAACAAACTAGGAGCCTAATTTAAACCACAGCAACCCTAACCAGGCAGCTACTAAGGATGCCACATGTTTGTGTTAACAAACGTTTTTTCTTCCATAATGTTTATATCTGACACTCACTTGCACCTGCATAAAAAACTCCCACTCCTGTGACATTTTTGTTGTGTCCCATGGGATCCCAATCCCGATGCACACCTTTAGTCTCAACCAGAAGCCCTGTGAACTTTAGTGGGGATGTTTCCAAAAAAAAACAACCAACCAAACAAGCAAACAAAACAAAAATTAATAGTATGCATCCTATCTGTTGAGAACACACTTGAATTATGTCAAATAACACTCAAACATCAATTTATTTTTTTTTTATAATGGTCTAATCCCATTTGGGCTATGTGTGGTATTTGACAATGAGTAAGAGAAAGCATTTACCTGTATTCATAGCAGGGGAGAATAAGGACTCCTGACCAACAGACCTCGATGAATAAAGAGTGAGAAAGAGGCCTTATTTGGATCATTGTATCTCGCCTTCGAAGGTTGACTGTTTTTGACATTTTTGTAAGGGCTGTTGTTCTCAGTTAAGGTCACTGGGAAATCTCTTGTTAGATATCTAGATATGGAGTGCAGTTAAAGTGCAGTTATGATCTTTGCATTGAGAACAGAAACATGCAAAGATTATGCAAATAGCAGTGTGTGGCTGAGCGCTATCTGAACGGAGTAATCCTCGTCTCAAGAGGGCTGGCTGGCTGGGAAAAAAACAAGAGATGAATGACATGGGTGGATGGAAAGAGACTGATACATCAGGGTTAGCTCAGTTTGCTCAGAATCAAATTAATTTGTAACAAATGTCTAGAATCATTCAAAAGTCTTTATGGATCATAGGGTTGTATAGGACATCTAATATGACATCTAATAAAGAACCCTTACCTCAGACTAAAAACTTTCTTTAGTCTCAATGTTTTTTTTACTTTCAAGTACGAAAATAGTAAAAAAAAAAGTACTTTTAAAAAAAATATGCATTTACTGAGTGACCTGTATAAAGTTTAATCAGCTCATATTAGCATTTTATTTATAAATGAGTTTTGTAGTTAAATGTGTAGTTAAATGTATTCTGTTTGCTTTTTCTGTTGGTTCAAATGGCTGCTGGATTCAACACATTAATATTAATGGTAAAAAAAATGCATTTCATACACGGTTGGTCAGATTGTGGCTGGCATATTGCATAATTATTCATATAGTTGGTCTGGAAACAACCTTGTGCTAGTTGATATAATTGGGCGACACTGTGGCTCGGTGGGTAGCACCGTCGCCTCACAGCAAGAAGGTCCCTGGTTCGATCCCCGTGTAGGTAGGTCTGGGTCCTTTCTGTGTGGAGTCTGCAAGTCCTCCCCTTGTCCGCGTGGGTTTACTCTGGGTACTCCGGTTTCCTCAGTTTCCTCTCACAGACCAAAGACATGCACGTTAGGTTGATTGGTGTCTCTAAAGTGGCCCTAGTGTGTGAGTCTGTGCGTGAGTGTGTGTGTTGGCGCCCTGTCTAGGATTGTTCCTGCCTTGCGCCCTAAGCTGCCGGCTAGGCACCGGCTCTCCCGTGACCCTGAAATAGGAATAAGCTGTTAAGATAATGAATTAATGATAATTTATTATCAGTTGAGATAATCACCTAGGAAGGGATTAAGGTAAAAAAAAAATCAATGCAGCAATCCTAATTTCTACTTATTACCAGTTTGTCTGTAGGCATGCATTTACTTTACGTCAAACTTTACTTTGTTGGTTTTACATTAAATTTTGATACCAGATTTTCATTAATCTTGAGTAATCACTTCATCCTGGTCAGGGTCATGATGGATCCAGAGTTTATTCCGATACAATGCGAATACACCCTGGATGACATGTTGGTGTGTCACAGGGCACACACACATTTACACATTCATAGACTTTTATACAAGCGATTAAAGTTGTGAGGAAACCAGAGAACTTGACACTGAGAGAGGTAGGATTTAGGTAGGATTTAATTTATGAAACTGAACCAGGATCGAGTTGTGAGGTGGCTGCAAAAAAATTAACCGCAGTTTAAACAAACATATATGTATATCTGTGGAAATAGCATGCCCTGGTATTCCAGCTCACATCCTGGAGTTTATATACTCACCCCTAGTTATGCTATGAGGTACTTTTAAAACATGCACATTTTGCACTGCCATTTTTCCTGCATGACAACATCTAGAGCACCACTCCTTTAAGACTGTGCACATGGAGATTAATGTTTGCATGCTCGTGTTTGCACAATCAGTCTGACATTCTTATGAGGAACTGATTATTGCAGCATGGTTATTACAGACCACACACTGCCTTACATGGGCAACTTCTCTGGGGCTGGAATTTGCTCCTCTGACGTCACTGCCTGTTCCTCTCCCAGATTTGGGAAAAAAAGTTGTTTCACTTTAAGTGGGATCTGAAACCCAGATTTCATAGAAAGCGAGGTAAGAGAAAGACTGACTGCGAAATGAATCGAAGCCTTTTTTCCCCAGATCTTGCTGTTTGTGTTTGTGATCTTCTCGAGATTGTCACTTTGTTTCTTTCGGTGCATGAATCGTTGAGTCGAGCCGAATCGGACCCGTTTGTGTTGCCGTGTGTTAAAAGGTGAACGGGAAGGATTAAAAATGGAGGGCGTGGGCTTTGCACGGGATAGGAGGGCATTCTTTTAGCTCGTGCCTCACAACTGTTTTACGTTTTAGACATTTCAGCGGGGACGTGTCGCTTTGTTTTGTGCTCTCGCCCGGCACAGTGTGGGTAGTGGAGCCGGAGCCGCCTGGCCATCCCTGTGGAACCTTGCTAGTAAAACTTAGAAAAATGCGGAAGTAGAGCAAGACTACAGATTGTATAGACGCGTCTGCTTCATAGCAATGTGCTCTTCATGTTTCACCGGGACTGCTTTCTTTAAGCGTTTTGTGCAATAATCAGTCCGTTCTTTATTTCGTGCCACGGACGAATAGTTTGTTTGCCTCTGTTTGCCTTGTCTGGCTGTAAATTCTGCCATAACAGATGAAGTGATGCTTGTGCTGCAGTTCCTAAGTGTCTGTATGATAGACCTGCTTTCAGCTGGCTCTCCAAATGAACATTAAGGATGAACTTCAGCTCCTCCAAAACATCAGCTAAATGCTAATGTTGTTAGCTAACACCGAATGAAGCCTAAAAAATAGCCACTAGAGGATGTCCAGGCTTGGACATTAATCTTTAACCATATCTGATCACATTGTTGCATGGAGCAGCTCAAATATCCAGTTTTACGTAATCAAAGCAAAGCAAAGCTAAGTCTGCACGTCCTCCCTGTGTCTGTGTGGGTTTACTCCGGGAAATCTGGTTTCCTTCAACAGTCCAAAGACTTACAAGTGAGGTGAAGCGGAGATACAGAATTGCTCCGTGACGGTGTCTGAATGTTGAACTTGTGTATTGATGAATAACCTGTGTATCGATGTGTGTAACCTCGTCCTGAATAGCCACTGATGCTGAGATGACGTTTAAGAAGAAACAAAATATGACTTTTCCCTGTAGTACTTTGGTGACACCTTACACCTCAGTCACACCTTACAGTTATATCAGTTTCCCATCTGTACAGTTTAGTTGTATCGATATTGCTGTGTCACTGTTAGGAAAAATCCATTCTGAATGACTTGTGTATTATATTCATCCTTATAATTGACTGATTCCTCTATGCAGGACCTACAGTGGTAGCATACGCAAGTGGCTTTCGCCAGTGTGAGCATTTGTACTTGGTGTCCTCTGCAGTTACACTGCAAGATAAGCAAGTTGGCATCAGGGCTTTTATCATAACGTGTTGAGTTTCTTCATGTACTTTAAACGATTAGGGCTGAAACCGAAGGTGATTCTGAATAGAAAGTATGACAATTTTGTTTTATGTACTGATTTGGTAAGTTCCGTGGAGTACGAACTCCCGAGGATGGAAGAACGCTGTACGGTCATTCTGCAATTGGAAGAGCAGTGTACATGGTGTACTTGACGTCACCTGCTAGCATGATCGCACATCTCCGTTGGACGTTGGAGAAAATTTTCACGTAGCCTCTTTCTTGGTAAATTAACCACATTCTTGAAGTCTAAATAACGACATTCTCGCCTAAAAATCGTATAACTTTATTTCATAATACAACAACAACCAGTAATGTTAAGAACCTAGCTGTGAGTTTTCTCCATTGCCATCACACTGAGCTTGGTGTGAAATGCATTCTGGGATATCTGACTGTCCCATGTCTGTACTAGTCACCTCCTGGTGCATCCTTGATAACATGGATGGAGCAAGAACACATCCAGTTATTTGAGCTGCACTTGAGTTGTACTTGAGAACAGTTCTTGAAGTACACAAGAACACATGTACAGTCACAGTTGCTGTGGTCTGCATCACTACGACAGTACTTTTCTTGGGAGTTGTGCATTCGTAGATTCATTTACATTTACAGTTACATTTATGGCATTTGGCAGACGCCCTTATCCAGAGCTCTATACAGCTGAGCAGGTGAGGGTTGAGGGCCTTGCTCAGGGGCCCAGCGATGCAGCTTGGCTGTGGTGGAATTTGAACTCACAACTTTCTAGTCAGTAGTCCAACGCCATAACCACTGAGCTACACTGCCCCCACTAGATTCACTGCAGAAGTATGAACTGGTCTTTAGTCAGTGCAGCTCTCTGTTTCATCTTTCATGCTAATATTACTGTCAGCAAGCGGTGTAAGGTGTGGCATGCAAGACATACCGTTCAGGGGGACCCCCTGTCCCTGTGTGTGTCTGTCAGCCAACATTTCAAAGAATCTGACTACTAGAAACCACTTTCCGTAAACATCTAAACATGGGGGCATACCCTGTTGATTTGAATGGACTGATAAAACATCTGTTATCTGGCAAAATGCTTTTGACAAGCTCAGAAAAGTCAGCCAAAGGTCTCCTCCCTTGCTCTTGGGGTTTTGGGGGTTGGCAGAATTACATTACATTACACTACCACCATCAGAGCCATTGTGCTCGTCATCTCTTAGATCACTGACTAGCCAAGCAGCGTTTCTGACGTAACTATGTTCTATAGCCGAATTGCGTTCTGGAGCTTTGAGTTCAACCTTTACTGTCTCCATTAGAAACTGCCTAGTGAGAAAAGAAGCTCTTACTCTTTTGTGTTTCAGAGCTAACAGCAAAGTCCCTTTTTTCTCCTATTAAACCCCAATTGTAACTGCATTGTCATTCTCCTTCTGTGACATCAGTGCGTCACCTAACCATTAACGTCTCTCAGGAACAGCGAAAATGCAGTAGCAACCACTGAGGACATTGTAAATATTTCCATTTGGTTCCTTGTGAGAGGCTTTTTGCAAGATTTTGCTGCATGAGGACACCGGAAGCTGTAGGTTGATGGTTGAGATCATATGAGTCACACTAACCCACTGACATTTTATATACATACTTAATTTCACTGTGCCATAGCTGTTGCGGTTGCCATTTATGATGCTATGTTGCATGCTTTGATCAGGCTTTTATAATATTGCAAGGTAGATCAACTTTCTGAAGTCTCTGTAGATATATTTCTATGGTTCTCATAATCTCATTTGGATTATTGGATTAAGAGTAGGATGGAAGGGTGTGCTTTGTAATTCCTCAACAGCGCCATTGTGAGCTTCCCACATTACAACGGTCATGAGTTTATCCAAGAAAGTGAATCATTTCTGTCAGTTAGGGCAGGGATTGATGAGTAATTGCCAGTTTGATTCATTCAGCATTTTTACATTCGCTGTACATACTAGAAGTTACATGCAGCCATCCTCTTATCATGTTCCTCATATTGCCATCAAAATGAGCCTTTTCCTTCAGAGTAAACATTTCTGTCACAGCATGGCAAGCATGTCTACACATTGTTCTTTTGCAAAGTAGCTAATGTGCTGAAATATTAATCTTTACCCATACAGTAAGGATATTCAGGCTTTCACTTTGATATAAATCTCAAATCGATAACATCAAGGCCCCTGCATAGCTCAGTCATCAAACCAAATCTCTCCGTCATTTGCCACCAAATGTTTGAAGTTTTTTTACCGTTGTGAACATTGACTGTCTTTAGAACCTTCAGTTAGAAGCGACATGTTTGACAGGCTCTCCGATACTTGAGTTAAAAGTTAAGTCTTGCCTTTGAGGCTGCCTGACTTTCTTGGCTCTGCTATAAGTCCCTTTGAGATTTTTAATACAGCCTTTTCTCGAATAGTAACACTGCGCTATTATTGTACATTCACAAGACAAGCAGAAGTGCATGTTTGCTTGGAGATTTGATTTAATTATCGAATTTTATTTATTGAATTTTTAATAAAGGCACAGTCATATCTTGAAGTGTCATGCGAATGTGCTTCGGTTGTTAAAATGTATTTTGGAATGAGGAAATAAAAAAAAATAAAACACAATGGAAAAAGAAATCCATGTACTTAATGTACAAAGTTAATGTAGTTTCCAGATATATTTACATTAGTCAATATAGAGTTGATGATTCACACTGGGCCTCATTTATCAAGCAGGATGTGAATGGATTTTTGGGTAAATTGTTTATATGTGTGTTTAGACAAGAAATTCATGAAAATCCTGTTCCGTTCATATCCTACTTGTGCTCATTATGTTCAGTATGTTTAAATATATGCATCAGACTAAGTGATACAAAGTTGGCTTCATCATTTTTTAATCTTTATTTGCATGGATTACTGCACTTTTATATAAAGATTGTTCTGTTAGGTTTCATTTTGTTTATTTTTATTGCATTTATAACAGTTAAGAAGCACCCTTATCCAGAGCGAGTTATAGAAGTGGTTTGGAGTCTCTATCAAAAACCCATGCCAATTCAATCGATCAGAGGCTAAGAGTACCATCGTTTGTGAAGTTTATTTTATTGCCGTTAATTAAAGAAGATGAAAAATAAAGTGAGCCAACAGAAACCCATAAATTAAAACAATTGAAATTAATAGCTCAGTTTTAAAATGTAATGAAATGCCACTACACATTATATATAGAGGATGGGCAGGCCTGTCTTTGCATAGCCATAAGGTGTAATTAAGTGCTGATGAAAGATTTAGATTATTATAATTAGGAGTATTTTTATATGTATATATATATATACATATATATATACACACACAAAAGTTGCAAAACCCAAAGTATTCCTAAACTACAGAAAACCATGGAAGAACAAGACTTAGGGAATACAATAGCTGCTATAAGTGTGGTAACAGCTTTGAGTTAGTGCTCATTCAAGTGCTCTTGAAAGAGGTGGGTCTTCAGTTGGCGTTTGAAGATAGCAATTGACTCCGCTGTTCGGGCACTCAGGGGGAGTTCATTCCACCACCTTGGTGCTTCTCATGTGTCCTGGATGACGGTGCGTCAAAGTGAGCCATACTTGAGGCACGAATGGCTCTGGGTACACATCAGGCTTCGACCATTGCCATCAGGTTGGGTGGCCAACGGCAGCGCGCCTGTGTGTGCAGCAAGGCCGCCTGGGGCTGATATGGTGCTTTACACAGTCACCCCAGGGAACTACACTTTTCATTTCAGTGTGTGCTTGCATGTGTTGAAATGACAATAAAGCTTGACTTGACTTGGCCTCAAAATAAATGATCAAATTCTCTGAATGTTGTAAAGGAGAAATCTGCATGAGAGATCACAATGGAGACCTGCAGCTCGTAGGATGTAAAGCAGCTCTGTCTTGTTTGGATTAAGCTTGAGGTGTTGGGTGTCTGCTAGACATGCTGAGATCCAGCCCGAGACAATTAGAAGGAGAAAACGAAAGGATGAGCTGAATCTCATCGGCATAACAGTGGTAGGAGAAGCCATGTGAAGAGATGACATCTCAAAGTGAAAAGTGTATAGTGAAAATGGAAGAGGACCCAGCACTGAACCTTGTGGGACACCAGCAGAGAGTTCGCATAGAAAGGATGGACAGAAGGATATCATGCTTGACTGTGTCAAATGCAGTGGAGAGGTCAAGAAGAATCAGCACTGATGACAACCCAGCTGACCTTGCAGCATGGAGCTTCTCTGTCACTGCGATGAGTGCAGTTTCATTGGAATGTGCTGGTTTGAAGCCAGACTGAGTTGGGTCCTGAAGTTGGGAGAAAAAGACACAGCTGATTATAGACAGCATATTCAAGAATTTTTAAGAGGAAAGAGAGGAGGGATGCTAGGCTGTAGTTGCTCCTGTCAAGACTGGGCTTCTTTAGGATGGGCACCACTCTAGCAATCTTGAATACTTGGGCTGCGACTGATGACGTTTCTCAAATGCACCAGAACGCAGATTGAGAATCAGCTAGAGTAAATCATGTTGGGGGTGGGACTAATAATTGTTGCTACCATCCTGGATGGAGAAAGAGGAGTATATATTGATTTCTGCACTTAACTTCTCCTCAATTTGGTCCATGTTCATTCAATTTCCATTCAACTCAATTTGAAAATTGTGGGAAGAAGCTGCCTGAAATGTGTAGGAGGATACATGGTGCCATTAAGTAAAGCAGTCACAGTTGTTGTGTTCTGCATCACCACACCACGACAGTACGTTTCTGGAAGTGTGTGTCAGGCTATGTGGTAGATTTGACGCAGAAGCATGAACTGGCCTTTAGTCAGTGCAGCGCTCTGCTTCAACCTTCATGTTTATATTACTGTCAGCAAGAGCTGTAAGGACATGCTGTTTAGCGGGACCCCCCTGTGTGCGCCTGCAGCCAACATTTCAAAGAATCTGATTACTAGAAATTCACTTGCTGTAAACACCTGACAAAACATACCCTGGACCAATAAAACATCTTTTATCTGGCAAAATGCTTTTGACAAGCTTGGAAAAGTCAGCCAGTCTCCTCCCTTGCTCTTGGGGTTTTGGGGGTTGGCAGGATTTTGCATTATACTACCACCATCAGAGCCATTGCGCTTCTCATCTCTTAGATCACTAACTAGCCAGGCCCGGTCTCTTGCGTAACTGTATTCTATAGCTGCATTGCATTCTGGAGCTTCGAGTCCAGCTTTTACTGTCTCAGTTCAGTCTTTATCCTGCTTATTCATTTCATCCTTCAGCTCTCTGAGCACTAAATGCAAACCTTGCTGTGCTGGGAATGCACTTTTACAGTGAGCGACATGCATACACATGTCAAACCTGTCATAAATCCGTCAGAAAATTCTACCTCAGTTTGGCTTACACAAACATTTACATTAACTGTGTTAAAAGTCTGACATTGTGTGCTCAACCCTGATGGTTAAGCCAATTACAGTTCTATTTTGTATGTTACTTAGACCATTTACTAGACTGTTATACAGATGGAATATTTTATCGGGAATGTTTTATCACCATTAAGATAGTCCACTACATGTTGGTGTAACTTATACAATCGGGCCAACAACAAGCTATTACAATATCTGTCTAATCTGAAATATTAAATGTTAGATGTGGCCAGTGTAAATATTATTCAGAACAGATGCTCTTCTCTCAATTAGACAGGTTCTATCTGAGGTTTACTGATCATTAATCTGTTCTACAGGCGTGAGAGGATTTAGTTTGTTGACCTACTGTCCTGAGGGTTTTAATATCTTAATTACCAAATTAAGAAAGCAAACAATAGGTCATGCAGGTTGGAACTCGAGTTAAATGTGATTGACAGTAGGTGCCAAATGGCTAAATCTGACAAACTGCCCTATAGACCAAAAAAATCTAATGTAAAAAAAAAAAATCACTAGACTACGGCTTCATTACTTTCACTATCAGCAGTTTATCTACAGTGACTGATGTCACTTTCTTATTGTATTTTTCTTAGTGTATCAAGATTTTCTCACTAAGCATGGCCATGTACAGTTTAACATAAGAGCAGCTTACGTATATTTAAGGGCTACACCTGCAATTAGAAATGTGGCAATAAATCATTACGAATAAAAAAATTGGATTAGGAAAAACACAATGCAATGTTTTACTAATCTGGATGTTGCAGCTACTAGAATTATTGGCACCAGATGTGTAGCAAAAGGGTTCTGTAAAAATGCACTTAATGGTTTATTCATTTAATAGAAACTCAGAAAACTAAGGGGCATATGTTACATTTGTGCATTTAGTACCCGCGTTTTCTAATTTAACAGAGCTTAGTCTTCTGTGTTGCCCAATAGGAATCTGAGACAAAGCACCCACCCATTCCTATTTTTACACCAGACCAACCTTGAGTATTTTTTTTTTGCAAAAATGCTCGCCATGTTCCAGTATTGTCTGGCCAGGCTGTTATCTTTGTGCTTAGAAGATACAAAATACTGTCCTCCATAGACTTTCCAAATAGGGGCAGAGGTAGTGTCTAATTGTACGTTTGAAGATTTGGCATCAAACCGCAGCCAGCTTCGGGGAAAACCTCCAACAGTGATCCTTGGAGAAATGATTTGCTTCTTTAACCATCCTCCTCACTACACATGAAGGCAAAATGCTCTTGTATCCACTTCCAGACAGGTTCATTACAGAGCCTTTTTTTTTGCCCTAACAGTGGATATGGGTGTTTTTATGTGAAGCTGTTTAAACTATGGCTTATGAATGTCAACACACACTTTTGTTGATGAATGACTAATGCAATTTGGCCCCACTTGCCCCCTCATATGTATACCCCATTGAAACAGGAAGTCATGATGACTGCTTAAGATGACTCAGGCAAACTTACAGTATAATATTAAAAGGGACAGTGCTTTAGTTATAGTTCATTTGTAAGATTTCTGGGGATCCTGATAATTGGGACCTGCATTTTTATTTATTGTTAATAAAAAAAAAAATACAAATTCATTAAAAAAACAACTTTTACCATTAAATTAAAATTTTATTCTATTATTAAATTCTATTAATTCAACAATTAATGTAGTGTGAGATTAAGCTAATTAACTACAGTCATTTTTAAACACTTTTTTTTAGCTTTACCAATCGTGCCAGTGATTGTGGAGATGACTGTATTCTGGTTTGATGATTGTTAAGAATGAGGTTTTAAAAGAGCGAAAGGAAACAAAAACATTTTTATAAACCATTTAACTTTAATGTCACTAATATTGACTGCAGTGATCCAATTGAGGAGTTTGCTTCAAGGAAAAGAAGGCTACATTGTGATATTAAGTCAAACTTTCCCTTTAAGTTTAGAATGCCTGTGTGGCTGTAATGACTTATTCTGTTGAATTTACAGATGCGTTGCAAATTACAAAACAGTGGTCAGTGTACAAAAGCTCTATTGTCTGTGTGCTGTCTGTACTGGCATTGCGTTGGTGGAGGAGTAGAATGCTTTCTATATCTATATCAGTGTCCCACCCTAAACGTAAACAGTGTGTTGGATGTTTCACATAGCTGGTGGTAGGGCCTTGTATATTCATCAGTCCCAGGCCATTAGCTTAATACATGTGAATAATAAAACAGAAATTTGCACAAATGTCCGGTTTTAATTTAGAACAAGAATACATTAGGCAAATGCACAAATAGAAAAGAAATAAATGCAACCAGTTGGCTGACAGGAATACTACTAATTAATCCACTTACCAGCTTAGGGTGTACAATCCTAAAACATAGCTTAGCAAGGCTGAGATGTGTCCTACGGCTAACAAACAAGTTATATGCTCAGTGTCTGTTAAATGAATAAAGGTCAGTGTAATATGATGAATCCTATGTGAATCCTGTTAACAGTGGTGTTTTCTCTATTGAAGAGACAGCTGGGGGTGTTATAGTTTCAGAATCTTCATGGCATGATGACCCCCTTTTGAAAAAATATAACCTAAAAACATTATGCTTTCACGGTACTGATTGACTATATGAAACACACAAATTCTTTATTAGAATGATATTTTTGAGAAGGACACGTCCATAATCATCCATAATATTGCTAAATTAAATATTAGTATTTATGATGATGTTGAAGGAGCAAAAAAAAAAAAAAAAAGAGTCAGACAAAAAATGGATAAGCTAGATGTTTTGTTAAGGTTTGATCAGCAATACCATGGGCTTCTGTGCTACTGCTGTTCATAACAGACTTACAGACATGCTAGGATCGGCAGCAGACGTAGCAATGTAAAACATTTCCAGCAGTAGCAGATTATGTAGCCAGGGGTTGTTCAAACTACTCGTGTCCCGTGTGTGGAGAAAGACAGGCTGCTGGAGGTTGCAAAACGTACCCTATGTTTTTCAGGAGTCACTGCTGGACACAAATTGGGTTGGGTTAAAAAAAAAAAAAGGGTTAGTGGTGCGGTAACCGTGACTACTTTAGTGTAAGCATATGTGGCCATGACTGTGTGAAAACATCAGACTACACTGGAAAATGGTGTCATTGAGTGAATTAGAATTGTAATTATACTTCTAATAGAACATTAGAATTAGAGCTGAGGTAGAATTAGAATGATGGAATTATAGAATTAAAATTATTACTATAACTATTAGGCTATTTAGTTTTACAGTCCTTTGGTTCCCTTTTAAACAAACAATAAAACCAGACAACTTTAACCATAACTTTTTTTTTCATTTTTGTTTCATCTTGATGAATATTAGTGCCTCTCAAAAAATTCAACTATAGTGCAAAAAGTTAGAAAGGTTAAAATGTTAAAAGGTAAATTGTCATATATTTTATATTCATTGCACATCAAGAGACATATTTCAAGCAATTCTTTTTCATTTTGATCATTATGGCTTGTGGCTCATGAAAATCAGAAATCCAGTATCTCACATGATTAGAATGTTTCTTTGGTGAACATCCAGCCTTTTCAGCAACGACCTTCTGTGGCCTTGTGGAGGGGGTTGATGATCGTCTTCTCCACAACTGTCAAGTCAGCAGTCTTGGGGACATGATTGTGTGTGTGCTGAACTAGACCAAGAGTTACATGGCATATATAGGGGTTAGACAATGAAACTGAAACACCTGTCATTTTATTGTGGGAGGTTTCATGGCTAAATTGGGCCAGCCTGGTGGCCAATCTTCATTAATTGCACATTGCACCAGTAAGAGCAGAGTGTGAAGGTTCAATTAGCAGGGTA
>JAOVVG010000017.1:17840627-17857153 GCA_028566375.1 Leptodoras nelsoni
CCTTACCGTCTTCCTCTCCCCGTCCCTTCCCCCGCCTGTTGCCAGACGCGCCGAAATCACGCGCCCGCTGCCACATAGGCATATGTGTTTATGTTCATGCATGGTGCCCTGCAAAGGAATAGTGTCCCATCCGGTGATGTATTCCCAGCTTATACCCAGTGTTCCCAGGATCCACCATGACCCTTTATTGTAATGTTCTTCGAATGTTCCCAGTGTTTGTCGAAGAATGTTAATTTGGCTTGGCTCAGTTGCAGCTGCTTCCATCAATCATTTTTCAGATTTTTAGAGAATGAACCATATCTGCCTGACAGAGCAGAAAACATCCAACACCACCACCCTGCTCATACAGTCCAGGGCTCTCTTTGTACTTTCAGTAACCGCCCAGACGGGTGGGGCAGTGTAGTAAAGCTTTGGGCCAGTCTTACTATGCTCTGTGTATGTGTGTGCCTTACTAATTATTTGCTCTTGTATTTAAGATTGTGTCTTTATTGTGCTGCTTGAAGTTTTTAGCATACGCTATTAAAAGCAATATTTTTGCTGTCAACAATATCTTTTCCAGACTACACTGCTAATTATAATGATCTGTCCATCCATTATCTTAACTACTTATTTCTAATCGGGGTCACGGGAGAGCTGGCAACTTAGGGCGCAAGGCAGGAACAACCCTAGACAGGGCGTCAAGCCATCGTAGTAATTATCATGATGACTATAAAAAAGAAGGAAAGTCTCACTTTTAGCCAGACACTCACAGATGGTGATAAAACTTGGTTTCCTGATGAATAACTAGGAGAATGAAATCAACGTGGGAAAGATGCTCTATCTTTCTGTGCCCTTTTTTTGATTTTGGTCACAAAGAAGCAGTTACATATGTGTGATAGGCCAAGCTTTGATCTCCCTCTATCTCTCATTTCTCTCATACCCGGAGATCGTAGGGGAACAGCAGAGTTCTCGTAAAGGACACGAGAAAGTGGCAAGTACATGTACATGGCACAGAAGCCAAACGTCACTGATTTGCCCACACAGTGTTTTTCTGAGCACCGAACTGAAATCTGAGCTGCGTATGTTCCATTCGTAAGTTTCTTTTCGTGTGTCTTTTGAGCTTTGTGGTTAATGTGGCTCCTGAGCGTGCTTCTCTTGTCATATAGAGCAGCATTAAGGATGTTCTCTAAGGCCTGCTTTTGAAGTACTGAGGAATTCGAAGGTTAGTTATTATCGCATCATGTTTCCACTAGTAAAGCATGTTTTCATTAGTTTGCAGACAACTCTAGGATTGACGGCAAATATATTTCAAAATTTCAAATGTCAGATGTGCTTTGGGGAAACTGAGAGCACTGAACCTTTTCCTGTAATGTAACAAACATTAAAGAACACACATAGTCATTTCTGTATACTTCAAACCCCTTAATAGCCTTAGAATTGTGCATGTGCATTTCCCCTTCCATATCATTAGAAAAATGATTTTGATACTGATCTGGTGTTCCACAGCCATTTTATTGAGTGTTGATTGAAATGTATGTTTGGTGGCTCAGTGGTTAAGGTGTTGGGTTACTGAATAGAAGGTTGGGGGTTCAAGCCCTAGCACCACCAGGCTGCCACTGTTGGGCTTGACCCTTAACCCTCAACTGTGCAGTTGTATAAAGGAGATGAATATAAGCCGTTCTGGATAAGTACATCTGCCAAATGCCCAAAATGTAAATGTAATGTGTTGTTCATCTTGTTAAATGACCCACCTCTTACCAACCCTAAGAGGGTGTGGGAGCTTTAATTAAAGTACGTAGTCCTTCTTTTACTTTTAACAATACGTGCCGATGAAGTTCTTGGCCAAAAAAAGATGAGACCACAACCACAGAACTCCAGAAAAATGAAATTGTTTCTCCCTTTGTTTGAGTGGAATGTTCATATATATTTTATGCAGTAGTTTCTAGCTAACTAAATCAATAATTCTGGAGTTAACCACTCTACAGAAATGCTACAAAAAGCCACAGAACCTAACTTTCCAAACAATTTCCAAACAATATGTAGGTGGTTTATGAAAAGGGTACAAAGAAATTATGACTTTATCTCACCCAGTGCTTACTTTCTGGTGTTTCCGTCTCACTCCTCATCTCTGAGCTGTAAAATCGCTCAGGCTTCGCTCAGGGTTTTTTTTTTTGGTGGGTTGAGGGGGGTGTTCTTGTGTGGATGCAGATTGAATGCTGTCATGCCTTAAAGATGTGTGTCACACATTCATTTCCCAAAAACAGGGTCAGTCCTCAGTCTGCTTCTGGAAATATGTCATAATATTGAGTTCATTTGCCTGCAGCCAGCAACAAAGAGATTTAACGAACAGCTGTTAAGTTTGTATAAGTTCTGCTAAGAGGATGCACTAAACGCACGCTCCAATTACATAGACTAGTTTGGAGGTGCAAAGTGGTTTAAAAGCACTAAGTCGGACATTTTGGACGGTGATTTTAGTTGCCCATCATTGTTGTCATTCATTATGCAAAATGTGGATTAGAAATGGCAGAAAGCATGCTTCTGCGCAGTGAAGAAATGTGTGCTTCAAATGAAATAGATTATACTGTAACTTTTTGTGACTTTATGTCTTTCTTATCCCATCCTTCTAGTTTGTCTTGTCTTGTCTTTGTGGTCTTGTGCTTTCTTTCTGTCTCGTCGCTTGGTTGGTCATCAGTTAAGTGTCTACCGGTTGTTATGTTACTGTCACACTTGCATGTCACTGTGGGGAGATGACAGGAAACCTGGCGATGAAAATCTCACTGTTCCTATAGAAACCCCAGGCATGCACTGCCAATTTAGATAAAAAGGTTTTTCAGACAAAACAAAAAAAAACAACTTCACAACCCTCCATGTGCCTCTTCTGTACTGAGATATGCTGTGATGATAAATGCATATATGCAGCTTACCATCCGATACAATTTTTTTTAAAATTATTTTCTAATAAATTGTTGTTGTGGTGCCCCTCAGTATGCCAGGTGTCTGTGCACAATACCATTACAGAACACTTAATGCAGAAGGAAATAAATATCAAACAAAAATCACACAAAATTCTAATAATACTACACTACATTACAGTGTTACACATTCTGTCAAACACACTGCTTGTCATTTATCAATCTTTTCCTAAAGTTGTGTGTTAATGTTTTTTTAACCAGCCAAACTGAACTAAAGGTGTACAAAAGTCGCTTTAATGCTGTTTTTCTTCAGATTCATGTCGATAAATGCAGCAGTAATGCAGCTCAGCCATTGCAGCGGGTCTGCTGCTGTAGACACACGCAGTCTATTCTTTCATTTGCATGGTTCCATTTCTTTTGTTGTGATGGAATAGCAAATCATATTAGTTTCTTATCTTATGCTTGTCTTAATTTATGGGCCTGTTGTGGAGCGATTTCTTTCAAGTCAGTAATAATAAAACAGTTTCACACAATTTTCACTGAATGTGTGCAGTTGAAATGAAAAGTGCCAAGGCCTTTTAACCCTCAACTGCTCAGTTGTATAAATGAGATAAATGTAAGTCTCTCTGGATAATGGTGTCTGCCAAATGCCGTAAATGTAATTATATATAAATGTATATGACTGAAGTGAGGCGTAATGACTTAGACCAGGCTAAAATATAAATATAAAAAAATGGTATTTTAATTGGCTCAGTTGTTACCAGTTTATTTATTTATTTATTTATTTTTATTTTTTTAAAGAAGAGGCTTTTTTAATTTGGGGTATAATGCAAGAACAGGTAATAATAAATACAGGGTGTCCCCAAAGTCTCCATACATAAGAACTCATATTGTATTGTATATTATATTATATTTTGTATTTTTTATATTTATATATTTTGGTAAATATTTTGTAACATTTTTAATGAATACATTGTTAATAAACGTACATTTAGCTACAATCTCCCATTTTCCCTATGACTTTTGGGACACTTTTGGGAAACTGTAGTTTAAGGGTGAAATGAGGGTGAAGGTTAAAACATTCCTCCTCTGAGACATGTAAAGCCAGCCAGCTACATCTTTTTGAACTGCTGCTCATCCTACCTCACAGGGCAACATACAAAGCGCTATCTGCCCCTTAGCCAACTTCGTTCTCTTGGATTCCCAGGCACAGATGGCAGTGGCATCTTCGCGATGTGAGCTCACAATCTCTAGGCCATAGAGCGAGCACTGGTACCACTCAGGAGCTTCAGCAAAGATGTTGCCTATTGATAGTGAATACTAAAGTTTGGGCATAAATACAGCACAAGGGTTAAGGAGTGAATTGTTTTGGTAAACATATCATTCCGGCATTGTCAGCGTCTATCAGAATGAGTTGTTATCTGTGCTACTGTTAGCTGTGCCCGTCATTAAAACACCTCGGGAAGGTGGCTAGGAAATGTATCACTCTTACTGTTTCATGTCTTTTGTGCTAAATGTGCATTTGGTCTCAGTTGAACAGCTGCCATATGGAGTTTTTCTAAAGCCTGTCAGCATCACTCTCATTTTCCTATCCACCTATTGCTCCCCATTTATTTTTTAATTTTTTTATTCAGCTGTGTATCAGCTGTCACATCTTCTAATTTATATTCTATGGTGCATTATTTCAATACTGCTTCATATATGTTAATTATGTTTGTTGAAACTTTTTTTTTCACAACAACTTTTAGCCGTTATGTGATATTGTGAATTTCTTCACTGCCATGGAAAATCTACAGCGACCAAAATTTCAAACCTGAGACCACAGATCATCACTTGACCTTTAAGGCCACCTGTTTCACTTCCTGACCTTTTTTTTTATTATCTAGCATTCATCTTCACACAGCCACCCCTCATTCTGGCTCACCCCAAATTCCTCTGCTTTATTTTCGGCTGTTGCACTGCATTACACTGCTGAACTTAACATGTCTGCTGAATGCAACATGGTGCCATTACTGCTTTCCTTCACCCTCATCCACCATGGTTTAGTCATGTTGTGTACTGTCATGTGATGGTAGTAGACTGAAATGCCAGTCTCTTTGGGATCTCCTTCCTTTGAATTAGGAGATATTTATGCCAAAGCTGTTTAAGAGAGCTAGCTCTGCCTTGGACTGTCCTCTGGACTCCATAGAGGATGTGGGTGAGAAGAGGATGGTAGCCATCCATCAAGTCATCCATCTTAGACAATGCCTCAAATCCTCAGCACGAGACTGTGAGGGCTTTAAGCAGCTCCTTCAGTACTCGCAGTGTAAGGTCTTTCCTCCTGTCAGCAGTCAGACTTTATACCAATTACTTACTGAAACACTGCAACACTTTCTCTTGTCAAAAATTTATTATTTTCCTAACAGCATTCCCTCTCTTGTTCCGTGGCGATTTTCAATCTGTTTCAATTTAAATTTATTAAAGAAAGACACATCATGCTTTTGAACCATTTACATTTAATGTTTAGGAATGTTTTTGAGGCAAGTTCCTGTTATCGCTTAGATTATACCAGCTGTAAACTATCATTTCCTCACCAGGCTCATTCTCAGTTTTCATTCTGTTCTGTAACGGTAACAGTAAGTCCTCTGTCTTGGCTGTTAGAAAGCCCTGACACTGGAGACTCCTTCCATAAATGTTAAATACAGTAACCCTCTCCTTACAGAACACTTCACTGTTAAATAATGCACTTTTTTATTATTAGACTTGGGTGCATGTCCCTGTGAATTAGATTGTTGTAGCCATAAAATGGGAAATGATTTTGTTTTGTCACCTGTATGCTTTAGTCATTTACTGTATTTTGTGGATTAAATGGTATTTGGTTTGGGATTTGGGTAAGTAGTTTATGTGACATTACACAAATTGGGGGCGTGTCTTTGCGTCACATGGCTGCGCTTAGATCATGTGATAAAATCGTCAGAATGCAACGATATTGGGTTTTTCTAATGTGGGTCAAGCTGTGGCGGTAAAATACAGTTGTTCGACCACTTCTTGACATTTCTGAGTTATAAAGCACCTTTAAGATTACGTTGCATCCCACCTTACGTAATGGCATAGCTTTACTACTAGTAGTTTTTTAACGAATGTTTGGACTAATAAATCACTAACGCTGTATAACTCGTCGGCTGAAGTGCGTGCTAAACACCGCGGACACCACATAGATGTTTCTGTAAAAATAATACTGCATTACAATAAGTGCATTAATTTAAACATGTGGTATGTTATGTTAATCTTGAATTATTGTCAAAGCTGGTATTGTGGAATATCAAACTACTAACCATTCAGATTTGAGAATTCAGCAGTGCTGTCATGTAAATGAATATATATCACTAACAATGCAGTTAACCCCTTTTTATGACCTAACAGTTTGCCAAATGTTAGCTAGACATTAGTTGGCAGTTAATAAATTAGAGTCCACTCTGACCTTTAACTGACTAAGTGTACACTATTCTTTCTAGAAGTATTAGAATTGAATATTTTTGCACTCTTTTTATGTAATTGGTTTCATTTCAGTGAACAGATATAATGGAAAAGGTGTTGATTCTTAACCCATTGTTTCTTTAAATGTAGAAGAAAGCTAAGTATTACAGTTACTGAAGTCAAGCTTAGTATTAGCAGCCATTTTGCCGTGAAAGGTCACCTAGCGTGGATGCTTAAGTTGTTTAAAGATGGAGCCAGAAACTTTGATAACATTAGGCAGTTAACAACTGTTAGTTATTATTGGCTAGTGTCAGTTTTAGTCATATTTAAAATGGTGGTGGACTATAACGTGTATAAAATACATTTTCACATTTACTCATGTACTCATGTTTGCTACTTTGCTGATGCCGCTATATTCTTGAATCCTCACCGGCGTGCAATGAACTTCGGGATATGTTAGCTGGCAAAGAATATACACCCCCTTGGACGCTTCGTTGCCAAGGAAAAGAATTTTCGCCATTTCTCAGCCGAATATGAAGACGCCTTTAAAATAAGACATCCTAGTCACGGTCTTGAAGTAAAATGAAGTGAAGGATGCAGCCCCTGTGTTGGGATACAGCTGTTGATTCATGACTGCTGTCCAGGTGCTAGTGACATACAATACAGGCCAAAAGTTGCTCTGATTACTGCTTTGCACACTCTTGGCTTTCTCTCAATGAGCTCGTTGGAGTATTTTGTTCATACCCAAATTTAACCTGAACCCTGTTAATCAATGCCATTGTTCCTGGAGAAGTAACATTTTCATAGCTTACTATGCAGATGGCAACATTAATGCAATACTGTAATTTACACAGCTTGTCCTGCAAGCCAGAGTTCTAGCGTTTGCTAGAGAGTCTGATATATTGCATCAGTATACCTACAAGACCAAGAACCACCTGCTTTCACAGAAAGAGGCAATTTGTTTGACATGGCAGATGGCCAACCACAGAAATGTTCCCATAATAAAAGATCTCATTTACTCACCACTAACTGCCTCAGACAAAATCTCAGACAAAAACACATTTTAAGAGAGGAACTTGCTTCTTGAAAAATCTTCAGAAATCCTGAATCTTGTATCCACACAAGCGTACAAAAGATATTAGACTTCTCAGATACTCACTGATCGCTGGCTAGCTTAACTAATGTTGCTAAATAAGGACATGCCAATTTTATGGAGTGTTTAGGAATGTATGTTCTGCGTGTTGTATATGGCATATATGTGTGTGGCCAGTGCTCTTTTTACCTGGATATCTAGTAATGGGAAAAAGATAGTATTCTCAGAAAGTATCTCCACTATTTAATGTATCAAAGCCTAAATCACAATTATATGGTCCTCAACTCCTTCTCTACACAACTCTAGGTGACAACAAAAAACCCTGCACACAACAGATTTCTATATGTAGTCATTTTTTCCCCCCAAAAGTAAATCAACATACAGAAACCAGGTAGGGAAAAAATAAGTCCACCCTATGATTCAGTAACGTGCATAACCACCTTTGGGAACAATAACTTAATGTAAGCATTTTCTGGAGGATTTTATCAGACTCTCACATTTCACTTTTGAGAAATTTTGACCCACTCTTTACTGTTGTGCTTGGGATAATTGGCCTTTTGTATGACTGTAACATTTATTGGTATGGCCTATGAATCCATGACACTTTGGCCTATGACATTTTGGATGCATGAGCATACAGACAAGCACAGGACAACAAGTACAATTGAGATCTAGAAGTTCAAATTTAAGCAAATTCACGGTGGTTCTTTAAGAAGCATCTTTTCTTCCAGATTTCGGATTTAAAGACAAAAGACTGTCAACATCGAAATCGCTCTTTCTGGCTTCTTCCTTGGTTTTACTGAAAATGCACTGCTTTGGTTTGGCATAGGGCTTTGTATTTTGTTGGCCAAGGGGAGGAGGTGAGTGTGGGATTATGGTTTCATCCAATGAGACTCTTTGTTCTTTGTATAATTTAGGAATTATAAATTTTAAATATAAAATTTAGGATGGATGGATGGACAGACAGACAGACAGAGACAGACAGATGCATGTGGTTTATAAAACTCTGCAAATAGTGGATATTAGTCCATATAGTTTGGGGTCATGGACATAAGATGGTCGAAAACACTGTCCTGCACTTGGTAAGACAGAAGGCTATACAGTTCTGCAGATAGTGGATATTTCAGTTTGGGGATACTGGAAATAAGGCCCGAAATGCTACAAAGACCCAATTTCAGCCCAGCTTAAGCTGCTGTAGATGCCCTCATATTTATCTTAAGAATATCAAGAATATAAAGTTGGGCAATATAAAGGAGTACTGTGCATGATGACCTAACATTTCCACCTTGGTCTCATCGGAGGTTGTTCTGACCCAGTTTTGCCAACCTTAGTCCATACTTACTCCATACTGTTCTTTAAGGACTTTTTTTCCATAGCCACCCTTCCACGAAATCCATTCTTGTCTTTTTCTGATTGTGTTGTTTACATCTTTGAGCATTAGATGGTCTGACCTTGGTCTGAATTTGCTGCGATGACCCACTCCTGGAAAGATTGGCAACAGTCTTACAGGCAAAACATTTGTAAACAGTCCTTCTTACTGTAGAATGGTAAATTTCAAGCTGTGTAGAGATGGCCTTATAACCCTTCCCAGAATGATGAACAGCAATAATTACTTCTCTGAGGTCATAGCTGACTTTCTTCTTGGTGATGTAGAGTGAGACTGACTCTACTGAGTCAGTAGACTTGCTCCAGAACAGCAAACTGACAAATTTCTGTTTTTACAGAGGTGTTCACACTTCTTGATGATCAACTAGGTTTGTGTATTTCATTAGTAACACATAATAAATGCTAATAACTTAATTATTCCAAAAGTAGGAAAGGTGTACTTATTTTTCCCACATGGGTTCTGAATGTTGGTTCACTTTTTTAGTAAAAAAAAAATCTAAATCTGTTTTGTTGTTGTTGTCACCTGAGGTTATTTGTTTGTTTATAGAGGTTGGTGAAGACCACACCATTAATTGTATTTAATTACCCTGATTAAATAATAAAAAAAAAACATATTAGGTTTATATGGGATGGGATGGTGTACTTTCTTTTTCCCATGACTGTATACACTATTTAACCAAACGCTTTGATCTTTTTTTTCTCTCTGGCAGTATGCTAGCAATTCTGCTAAGCACTTCTCAGTGACTGTTTTAGAAGATCTTCCTGCTGAGAATAGCTGTTTGAATTCATCACCTTTCCACACTTTTCACCCCTTTGCAATAGTTTAATCTCCTTCATGGCTGATTCTTCAAACTTCCTTCTGTTGTCCCTGAGGAATTCCACTCAAATTCACACTTGTCAGTTTTTTCAGCTCCTGTACGCTTCTGGGAGAAATCAGTGTACTGCTGTTTGCAGCTGTATGATGCAATGAATCATCCATGCTGTCTGTTACAACAAATTAAGAATAGTGTTTATTTAGCAGGTTGTTGTGGACAGCATTGAGGGTGTGGTGAGTGATGATGGTGGCTACATGGTGTGTGTTACCCCATAGGGATAAGTTTTAGGAATTTTTCACTCGTCATTATGACACACACTGTGTTACCTTCGTTGTTTTTTTGTGTGCAGGTGCCATGTCAGACTGTAGGTGTTAAGCAAAATGGAAACTCAATTTATATATTTGTATTTAATGGTTCTAGATCAAAAATGAGACATTGTACTACTTTCTCTATCCAACTATGGATTTTGTATGAAATGCATGCTGCCACATCAACCCAACACTTCTGTACAGCATTTCTTTGTGTATAATGTGATAAACTGTCATGACCTAGGTCTTGGGCAACATGGGGCAGGTCAGAATGCCGGGTCAAATTGTCTGAAATGTCTGCTTGAGTCTGTAGAAAGTTCGGTCCATGATCTGTAATATCCTGCCAAACTCTCCACAGCATTTTGAATCAAGTCCTTAATAATAGTTATGTTCCCAATTACAAATTAAACCTTTTATGGTGCTCTCAAAATAATGGTAATTGCTGATTAGAATGCAGCGCACACAAAGCAGCCACTTGTGCATAATAACTCAATAAAGACCAAGTGATAATGTGTGACATTAAGTAAGTGTTCCTGCTGCTTCCCTTCATCAATTAGAGCACAGTGTTCAGGCTCTCCAGTCAGCACAAATGGGACTGCTTCTATTCATGACACGCGGGCCTTTCTGATCTCCCATTGCGGCCTCTATAGCTTAGCCTAGGACTGCTGAATATCATCCCAGGCTAAGCTCTGGCCACTGTAGTGATAGATCAGAAAAAAAGGTGGGTTTTTTTTACTAACAAGAGTCTAATCCAACTGCCAAAAGACACTATATACATTACAGGAACCAGCATAATATGGCTTCAAGCAAGAATGATCTGATAATCTGTTCATTTCTGTATTTATACATTTATTTATTGAAACAGCATCTGCACTGCCTGAAGATGCAAATGCCATGCCAATTATCAGTCACTGTCTCTTTAGAGAACGCAGAGCTTTTACTATCAGATTTCTGTTCCTTCAAGTATTGATCAGATACTAAATGTAAAGAATGAAACATTTTGAGATTCTCCACTTATTATAAGGTCATACATCTCTGTTATGATAATCCCAGCATCTCAACAAACAGTTGAGAGCCCGGTCTGAAGGTGCCATCTCAGCACTTCAGCACTGTTTTGACTGGATTACGTTCAGAGAGGCTGCTACATACAACCACAACACCATTTTGGAGGACTATACATCATCACATCAGCAAGTGCAAAGATAATGTGACTTCCTTCAAGACCATCACCGCACATGCAAACTTTAAACGGTGCATGACTGCTGAAGTGCACTTGCTGTGGAAAATCCAAGATCCTACTTTCAGGTTTGATGACAAGGCAGGTTTCTGCACAGCAAGGGCCAATCTGTCCAGCATATCAGATATGTGAAGCGCAACTTTGCAGAAGGAATCCACAATCACTTTATGATCACCAAGGACATACAGCACATGTGGCAAGACTTTCAATCCATCACAGACTACAAACCTACACCTGCCCTGAACGATTTCTAGGCACAGTTCAAAGCACAGAATCGCATGCCAGCAGGGAAGACCACCCCAAGTCCTAATGACTAAATACTTTGTCTGTCTGCAGTAGACATCAAGAACACTCTGTCCCTTATTCACTATTTCAGGTTTTGTGCACATACAGTTGGGTCTCTGGAGTGCCTACTGATATATACCCTATGAAACATTGAAACCCAGGCAGGTCTGTGTACTCTGCCTAATTACAAAAACATTGGCTGAAGTGCTCAATTCAGAATCTGTATGGTTTCCTACATCACAAACAAACTTATTGGAATAATATCATCCCATTTGTTATATCGTCCCAGATCTCCATTTGCAAAGGGGTGCCATTTTTTTGTTTACTTGTTGCGAGTCACAGATGCTCTAACACACATTGCTATATATAACTTGTAGGAAAATGGGTATAATATGTCTCCTTTATGGGTATATTAATTGGGTATAATGTGTTTTGAGCGGTTAGTCTGGAAACACTTAAAGAGCAGTCATCCCACCGCACAGGACCCGTTTCACTATGCCTATGCATCCTGACTGATCACCAGAGGAGGCTGCATCATCCATCTTTTTCTTACTCACCTGGACAAAAAAGACAATTATGTAAGGATGCTGTTCATAGACTTCTGTTCAGCATTCAACACTATAAGTCTGTCAGGACCAGCAACACCACCTCCAGCACCACCACAATGAACACACTCACTCCCCAGGGCTACATGCTCAATCTACTGTTATTTACTCTGTTGACTCATGAGTGTGTTGCAAACTTTTGCAACCTTTTTCAGTTTTAATCATATAATCAAGTTTGCTGATGATACTACAGTTGTTGGCCTCATCAGCAGCAACAATGAGTCGTCTGCAGGGAGAAGGTGGAGCAACTCCCAGAATGATGCAGTGACAGCAATGTATCTCTTAATTTTGACAAGAATAAAGAGATTAAAGACAGCACAAGGATTTGGGTAGATCACTCACCACATCAATGGAATGACTGTAATAAGAGTCAGAAGCTCCCAGTTTCTTGGTGTGCACAGTCTTGACACCACCTTCCTAGCCAAGAAGGCCCAGCGGTGCCCACACTTCCTGCATAGCCTGAAGAGAGCCAACCTTTTAACTACCTTCTTCAGAGATGTGATAGAGAGTATCCTGAAAAGCTGTCTCACCATGTAGTACAGGAGCTGCATCTAACCGCCTCCAACCATAAGACGGTACAGAGGATTGTGAAAACATCTGAAAAGCTAATCAGGGTCTTTCTTCCCACCATCAACATGACATATAAAAACCTCTTCATCCGCAAAGCCACCAGCATTGCAGCTTCCAACCCATCTCCTGGACTCTTCACCCATCTGTCATCTGGTAGAAGGTGCACAAGCATCCGCACCACCACCACCTGTCTCTGCAACAGTTTCTCCCCTGAGGCAGTCAGATTACCCAACACCCTGCTGCCTCCCAACATTCACATGGGCTAGTTAATATCTAACCCAGTATGAATCAAAAACTTTGTACACCTAGACCTTACAAACTGCACTGGTCATTTGATGGAACACATTTTTGCTGCTATATCGCTGTGTTACTATTACTGTTACAGCCCGGGGGGTGCACAAGTGCACGGTCCTTGTTCTGTGTATCTGTTGTTCTGTGTAATGTTTTTATCCTGTCTTACACTGTTGTATGTTTGCACTGTGGATTTCTGGCTTGCACTCATCACACACTGTTTATGTAGTCTTGTGTACTGTTTGTACTTCACCATGATCCTGTAGAAGTGGCATTTGTTCCAATACACTGAAGTACCAGCAAAAACTTTGGTAGCATCTGCTAGTGCCAGACATCTACGGAAGCTCCTAGATCTGTTTCTGTCATGAGAATGGCAAATTATCATGATTTTGTGATTTTCAGCATGGTTTAATGGTTGGCCCTCGTGTGATGGGTCATAGCATTTCAGAAGTAGAATTTTCACATATGACCATTTGAATGGTGTACCGCAACTACAAGAATTCCAGCAAAACCTCAATCTTATGATAGAAATGGGGCCAGTGTGAGGGGGACCTACCAAGAATGCACTGGTACTTTAGTGTATATGCAAGCTGTTTATAGTAATAACAATAAAAAAATTCTTGACTTGATAGTTCAGATTGTAAAATTTTGCCCTCATATTCATAATTTTACCATTTCTGTGTTCGGTTTACATTCTGCAGTTTGTTGCTAGACCTCTTGTAATTCCTAGCCAGTACACCTAGCAGCATGTTTTTGAGAGAAACAGTTATGACAGTCAAAACCTCCAGAAGAATTATGGCAGGTTCTCCAAGACACTTGGACTAACTTGCCACCTAATTTCCCTCTAAACTGTACAAATTGTACCTGAGGCTACTATAATAGAAAAGAAATGGTTGTCACACCAACTATTGACTTTGTTTAGTTTCTTATTGTTTACTGCATGTCATCAAATTTTACTTTTAAGTAGAATGCTTAATTTAATTTCATTATTTTTGAAGTCATCCTTACAGCATTTCTTTGCATGTGTATATATGCTGTATGCTGGTTTACTACAGGAAAATCAAACTTAGTAATAAATGATTATCTACTGACAATCTTTCTTCAACAAAAGTTTAAAGAATGTAATGTAATGTCATAAATGTAATGTAATGAAGTTTTATTTGCAAAAGAACAATGTACATTTATCCAAAATGCCTGAGCTATTACATCAGAGTCAATCTGAGAAATGCATGCTCTTTGAAGAAATTACACAATCACAGTTTACACAAGCTCAGCTGAAGCTTACTTGAAACCAAAGCATAGCAACATGGCTTCTAGGAAAACCACATGTTCAGATCTTGACATGCTCAAGGCAGTTCTCATTGCAACAGTAATTTAAGCTATTTGGCAGTTTTTGCTTTCCTACTGGTTTAGCATGCTTCTATCCTTGGATAACGATGAGCTCACTGTGAGACGGTGAAGAACTAGATGTATACAGTAGGTATACTGGAGATAGGTATGTGAATGAAACAAGCGTTCTGCTCTTAGCGTTTTGGATTTGAAAGTTGGCATTTGACGCGAACCAAACTAAAACGTTTACAGAAGTAGTTTCACTTTACCAGTGAAGACCTCTAACCCTGAAGCCTGAATCCTTCTTCTTTCCACATCTACTGTATATCTCTGCTTGGTCCATTAGAAAATACTCTCCATTTTTGCATTTGCAACATTATTATTATATTTGCTGGCTGGTTAGAAGAACCTTAACATTTTCATTCTGCTCCACTGTGCCAAAGTATCCCATTAGACCAAGCAAAGTAAGGAAGACAGAAAGTGAGGAAGAGTATGAGAGAGGAAAAATAAATGATGGCACAGATGATTTTACAGATTTTCTTTCCACTTCATGACCACTTAAGATGTCTTGCTGAGCAGTAATAACTGGAGGTCATGAAGATTTTACATAAACCTCTTCCTTCTGCATGGACGCTTTAACAGCCGGCGAGAAATGGCACTGTGCAAAACATGAGCTTGTGTCTAATTTATAGTTACAGATTTGACTGGGTAATGGTTTAATTTTGCCATTGCATGACCACAGTTCATTAATTTGCTCAGTAGACTTTGATGAACTACATCAGTGACATTAATTAGACTATAATAAAACCAAATAGAAGGCCCAAAAAAAAATGAAGAGGAAGAGAATTATTATTTTTTTAAGTTAAGTTAGAACTTAGCGATAAATTCCTGTTTGGTTTAGACATTTATTTGCAAAGAACTATAATGGTATGGTCCCTAGAAATACACAGTCAAACCATTCAGTCTGGAATAGTACTGGGAGTACAGCCAAGCAGGATCTAGTTTAAAGACATGATCTTCCTTCAGCCTGAAAGCTCCAGAGCAACGCAATCCAGGGATTAGCGCTGGACTTTAGAATTCTGCATTTGGCATGATGCCGCACTCTTGGTTGGATAAACACAATGTTTAACTAGTTTTGGACACACTGTTCACTTGTTTGATCTTAGTAAATACCTTCTTAGGTATATTTGGTCAATCAAATCATCATAATGATACGTGTGTGAAACTTTAAGGAAGAATAGGCATGGAGTCCGAACTCTTATGAAGAAATGTAGTGTCTCTATCTGTTACGGATCAAAATGTAATCAGGAAGTATTGCATCCCCCTGCTGTAATACAGGATTATTGTTGTTTTCTGCATGCAGCGCTGCCTTAATGGTTCATTCTTATGTTCTTCCTGAATGTCTTTAATGTACATGGTTTAAACATTTCTCAGCCATTTCATTTTTGGAATTTGTTTTCTGAAACCTACAGGTGATTACCCTCCACCACCTCCACCTGTAGTGGACACCAGTGGCTTGCCAGGTTCTTCATCCTTCCCTCCACCTCCAGCGATGGACGAGAGCTCCTTTGGATTTCAGGTGAGACTATAATGGACACACACACACACACACACACACACACACACACACATGAGTCACCTAGTAAGATCAAGCAACATCCTCCATGATCTTTATATCTTTCTAAACCAGTTCGAACATTGCTGCAACTGGCATATGGCCTTGTTCCTTATCAGACTTCAGTTTCCTCTGACCTGAGACCAGGCACTGAGGCTGTAGTGAAGACTGACACCTATTGGCTCACCTCAGTCACTTCCTACTGTGGAGGCTTAGCGAGCTGATATATGACTGTGTTCTCAATTCAATTCACTGGTATTTGTTTAGAGCTTTTAAGAATAGAAATTGATTTAGAGGATTCCTGGTTTAGATTTAGTTCACTTCAAAGCGCAAGCCAGAGAGGACAGTGAACAGAAAAAAAACTCTCTGAGAAGACAGGGAAGGGAAGCTATTTACTTCTCATGGGATTATAAATCATTACTCTATCAGAACACATTTAAACACTAAATATAAAATGGCATTAGAGTATATGTATGTACATATCGTATTTGTGTCAGAATTTGTTCATCCAGAAATGACCAAACTGGGTTTCATTTAGGTATTGGATTTCATTTAGGTATTGGATAGTTACAGTACAGGCCAAAGGTTTGGACACACCTTCTCATTCAATGCGTTTTCTTTATTTTCATGACTATTTACATTGTA
>JAOVVG010000017.1:17893883-17907533 GCA_028566375.1 Leptodoras nelsoni
CAGGCTGGTCCAATTTAGCCATGAATCCTCCCACACTAAAATGACAGGTGTTTCAGTTTCATTGTCTAACACCTGTACACACACAGTATGTCCTGTAGCCAACGATAAATCCAAATTCATAGCTGTCTACACATGTCATTTCTATTTCAGTTCCAGTTCACATATGCAAAAAAGACTAAATATGGTATAACCATATGTTATTGCATAATCTTAGACATCTTGTTCCTTTTCATTTAAATATATTTGGAGGAACTAAATCCGGGAACTTTAGTGGACTTTTTCAAAGTGGGAATTATTTCAGTACAGCATTTTTTTGCTATGGTATTTGATAGTATGACATAAAATGTGACTTTTGCTGGTTTGTTCTGCTCTTTTTCTACCTGTGGTTTCATTACTGAATAAAATGATTTATTCTGTCTCTTTACATATAGCGAGTGTAAAATCTACCATGAAAATGACTATATTAGGGCTCTATTTGCATTTCTCAGTGTTAGATTTTATAGATCAAATAATCTGCAGTATTTTTTTTAAGCATGAAATATTTAAATTGAATCATTTCAGTTCCTGAAGGCTATCTTCAGTTCAGTTTAGTTTTTTTTGCACTACATACTGTATGTTTGTGGAGAGATATTTCTTGCAAGCTAATTAGTTAAATAGAAGTGATATTAAACCATGTAATCTTTCGGAGCGACTCTTTTCGTCTCACTCTGTCAGATTCAGATATATAAGTATAGTAAGCTAAGTTCCTTATAAACTTGTTTAGACTTAATATTTTGATCAGTGTTGTTGCACATAAAAAAACTTTAAAAAAAAAGTATTACAACGATTTTAATTGTAATTACTGAGGATGTTTCTGCTGTTACAGATGGATGACACCGGTAACTCAGACATAAATAAACCTGCTCATCAGCGTTGGCTTTAGCTTGTGTATGGGCAGAAGTGACACATGTTACAGTGTATCTTGTAAAAGAACAGACTGTTTCAGTAGCCAGGGCAGGTGCATTTGTATTGCTTGAAAATGTCAAGACACTATTGTGTATTTGCACGAGCTAGAACTATGTAGGGTACTTTAAAATATATACTGTCTTGCAGAAGTACTCACCTCCCCTTGAACTTTTTTCACATTTTATACAACGTTACAACCTGGAACTTAAATGGATTCTCTGACTTTTCAGACTTCTCTAACTCTGATTAATGCTCTCCTTACCCACTCACTGACTTTTGAAGAAGGGCCTCTTCTAGGTGCACTAGCAAAGATTTTTAAGGGGCTTGAGTACTTTTACAGGGCATTTTACATGCCTGAACTCCATTCAGCTAATCATGTGACTTGTGACAGGAATTGGTTGCACCAATATGGGTGAGTCGGTAAATAATATTGCAAGCTATAACGATTTTTCCCCCAGCCCAACATTATGGGCTTTGTATATCTCTATGTTCATGATAAGCAATGCCCATGAAGGCCAATTGTAATGTTAGGGGCAGTCATGGTTTTGTGGTTAGGGTGTCCGCCCCGTGATTGGAAGGTCCCAGGTTCAATTCCCATGACTGGAAGTGCCCTTCAGCAAGACACCTAACCCCCATTGCTCCCCAGGCGCTGTGGCTAGGGCTGCCCACCGCTCCAGGCATGTGTGTTCACTACCCCCTAGTGTGTGTTCATTAGTGTGTCTCACTGCACGGATGGGATATAAATGTGGATGTTCAATTTCACAGTGTGCAAGCACAGTGCCAAAATAAGGAAATAAATACTCGTTGAATACAGTTTTTATTTTTATAATCCATTCATAACAGTGCAACATCCTCAGAAGTTATAGTACATTATAGTTGCTTGTATCGTTTGAATATGTAACTGTACATTTAATAGAGATAATCAAAAGTGGGGACAAACTTACTTAACAAAAAAGTAAGTGTCCTTCATCTGTACAGTCAGAACCTCTATGAATTATGTGGTGAAGCTGATGCCGAGGCTGTGTGTGTTCCCCTTGTTAGAAACAGACAGAAATAAACACTGATCCTCATTTGAATGGTTGATTTAACGAACCATAGGGGAGATGATTGAAACTGGATTTTACGCTACGTTTTGAAACCTAGCCCTCTGTCAGAACGGCACAGCAAACAGTCATAACAGGTCACAGAGGTGTCTCTTTCATTTCTGAAGCCTACAGCTTTATTCTCATCAAGAGATAAAGACAGTAATTGATTTCTTTTTCGGTGTCTGTAGGCAGTAACCTAAAAAGAAAAGCTTAGGTTAATGACAGTAAATTTGTAGGTCATTAGAGAGATTGACACTGGAACAGCACTCCTATTAGACTTTGTTTTGCTATTCTGAATATTGGATATTATGGGGTTTGGTGTATTCAGCCTTGTGATAGCTCAGTGTTAAGTTTGTGCCTGCGTGCTAAATTACCCAAGCACCACCAGAAACGGGTTACGCTATACAGGTTTCTTAAGGGTTTTTTTGTGTCATTTTGGGCCTGTCATGTTATTAATTACAGTTCATTTTGGCAAGTCAAGTTAAAGGCCAAACTTGTTTATAGCCTCAAAACAATGGTTGAGAGAAATCTTTTTCCATCTGAAACAGCTCAGATGCACCTAACCCACTTTGCTCAGCAAATAACATTTAGCATGCCAACCGTCTAGCGTGAATGATGCAACATTGCTTCTTCCTGCATAACCAACCTGATTATGCTGATTATGTGAATGGAGAGCTTGACTAAATGATAAAAAAAAACATATTAACAAGCACATTTTCTCCATAGATGTCCTCAAATAAAAGATGAAAAAGTGCTCAAGGCTACGATACCATCACAGGATGTATTACTCAGTGTTTCATCATAAAATTAGAGCTCAGTCCCGGCAGTCCTCATTTAACTGGTTAGTTGCGTCTACTATAAATGTGAAGCATCAGACGAATGCTGAAAATGAACAAAAATAGAACTCAAACCTTGTCACACCTTCAAACAATGCATCAAACCCTCCTCTTATAAAAATCCTGTCACTGAGCGTCATTGCTATTTGTCTTGTCTCAGACTACTGCCAAAATGGCAAATTGTTATTATCCTACCCGGAAGCATGAAGAAAGAACCGTTCTTGTTAATTCCGCTGAACTGCGGCACTCTCTGAATCAGCTCAGTCCACTGCTGAGGAGGTCCAAGTGCACAAATCTCTCTGATTTAGTCCACTATCCCATGCAGGCAGCTAACGTCAGCACAAGTGTCAGGTCTCCCATCACTGTTCTTTCTTCCTCCACCAAACAACCCTGGCCTTCTGCCTTGTGTTTTATTAGCTGTACTTTATGATTGGATGTTCCCCAGGCAGACCAGGCCCATGGCTGATGCACTTGTCGTGAAGATGGATAGCTGCTGGACAGGCTGGATAATTACTTGCACTGTAAGCCTCAGGCTGAATAAATCATATCATAGTTGAGTTGTGAGTGTGAGCTACCCTGATGTTCTCGAGGATCCTTCTTCGTGTTAGTACTGCTCTTCTTGTTATGCTCTGTCACATACAAGCATGTCTGATTTACAGCTTGCAGTAGTTTTATAGCTGTTAAGGACTCGAGTGTTCACCCTAAGGTCATGAGATTTAACCCAGGATGACGTTTTATAGAGGAAATCAGTGGTCTCCATGGGAAAAGCATTTCAGATTTAATTTGGGGGGAAAAGCTACCCAAAAGTAAATGTGTTTCCATTAAATGTTAGGTGGATATTTTAAAGATGCACAGTCAAATGAGCACTAAACAAAAACTGTGTGCTCATTCCTGATACTGGCAAAGTTAAGAGTATTGACACAATGTTGCTCTGGGAGGAAACCGGAGTACCCGGAGTAAACCCACACGCACACGGGGAGGACATGCAGACTCCACACAGAAAGGACCCAGACCGCCCCACCCAGGGATCGAACCCGGGACCTTGCTGTGAGGTGATGGTGCTACCCACCGAGCCACCGTGTCGCCTGTAATTTTAGTTGTTTGGTGCATTTTCTTAGTAATTTACTGACCCATCTGAAGGAAATGTTGATATTCCAGACTGTATGGTCCATATAATAGACGTAAGGAGTACAAGCTAGGTAGCACAGTGACACATCAGGTAGCATTACTGCATCACATTTCTAGGCTCTCCAGATACTCCACTCAGTGTAGACGTATGCTCTGGTATGTGGAACTGGCTATGCTAAATTTCCCCTTGGTGTCAATATGTGTGTGCATGGTTCCCTGCAGTGGGCCTGGCATCCCATCTAGGCTGTATTAGTCATTAGTTAAGGTTTGAATGAACAAACCTTAACTAATGACTAATAATCCATAAGCTCTTTTTCTTAGCCAACTAAGTTGTGCATCGGTTAAAGTTAATATGGGCTAATTCAGAGTTGTGTATAAACCGCACACGATATGGCTAAGAGTCACACCTGGACACCTAACCAATCACACCTATAACTGTTTGCTGAACATCCTACCCCAGATTTATTCCCCTTTTCCTGCTATAAAAACATCTATCTGTCAACTAGATTTTGTTACATGGCTGGTACGGGTTTGTGCTCATTCAGCCACAAGAACATTAGTGAGGTCAGACCCTGAGGACCCAGTGGTATTCGGTGAGGTTGAGATCAGGGCAAACCTTGTTTTTATGGACTTGCCTGGTGCACAGGGTCATTCTCATGCTGGAACAGGTTTGTGTAACTTTCAAATTGTAATGCAACAGTATACAATGCAACAGTATACAAATATATTCTAGACTGGCTTTTCTGGTCTTATAGTGTATGTTATTTAATATGCTTTCTGTCAGCTGACATGTATTTGGTTTGTTTTACTTAATGTTTGATGAATTTCTAATCCCATTCCTCACTTTCCTCAGAATTCTGCCACTTTGCCAGCGACGAGCCCCAATGCTCCTGTTACAGGCTACAAACGTATGGTGATCCCCACCCAGCCACCACTGACTGCCACAAAAAAGTCCACTCCCAAACCTCAGGCACCTACATCTACTGCTCCAGCCTCCTCTCCACCTCCTTCTTCACGGCCTCAACAGCCAGTTCCTGCCTCCTATAGCACGGCCTCTACCCCCAGCCAGCCAACATTCAGTGTGCAGGCACGAGCAGCTCAGCCTGGCCCTCAGCAGCAGCATCAGCCTCCTGGCCGAGCCACGTATGCACAGGGGCAATACACACCGGCCCAGCCTCGAGGCCCTGACTTTGCCTATGGGCCTCCACAGCCCACTTTCTCCCCAGCTGGAGGGTACCCTGAGCAGCACTATGGAGGAGCTCCAGCCCCTGGAGGCCAGAACACTTGGAGAGCTGAGCCAAGTCACCATGCTGTACTACCACACAACCAGACCTACCAGCCTCCTACCCCAAAGAAGACCTACATCACCGATGCTCCTGCCGGCATGGCACCTTATGGAGCAGGAGCCATGGGAGCTCAGAAGGTAGGAACAGTCTGCTCACATCACTCTTAGTGGTAGACAAGTTAGAAAGCCAATTACAAAGGCAATTGATATCACTCTGTTGAGGCTAGGCTGAATTCACACCTAGTTTTTTTTTTTTTTTTACACAAGACGTCCATTGCAAGGAAAACAGGAAACGGAAACAGAAAGTGTAGTTAATCTACCCCACACTTTTACAGAGAGCTTTTACAGAGGTTTGTCTAATCATAGCTAGAGAAGACTTTATTACCTACAGAAACTTTATTACCTGAGCTTTACCACCATCCCTTTCAACCCTAGATAGTCAGAATGTTGTTCCTTTGTCCCATCATTCAAGAAGCAAATAGAGTAATACATCGCTATACTTGGTTACAACACAAGAAAAACCAAGAAACTACAAGAAATACCACCACTATACCGCCACTGAATAAGGTTACTTAATATTTGATATTTGTAGTCAGGTTGTTGGAGGATCCAAAGCCTTTCCTGGGATATGTGAGGTAGGAACACACCCTGAATTGGACACCAGTCCATTACAAGGCACCGTGTACACACACACACACACACATTAATTTCTAAAGACAGTTAGAATAGTCAAGCCACCTACTGACATGAGACGTGGCAAACTTTGCCGTTATTAATTGTTGAAAATCCCTGTTGCACCACTTTTGAGCTGAGCATTATGGGAAAGAGCATTCTTACCACAAGCCATTATTTCTTATTGTTTATATTATACAGTCACTCACAAAAGTGAGTACACCCCTCACATTTCTGCAAATATTTTATTATATTCTTTCATGGGACAACACTATAGAAATAAAACTTGGATATTACTTAGAGTAATCAGTGTGTAGCTTGTATAGCAGTATAGATTTACTGTCTTCTGAAAATAACTCAGCACACAAGCCATTAATGTCCAAATAGCTGGCAAGACAAGTGAGTACACCTCACAGTGAACATGTCCAAATTGTGCCCGTAGTGTCAAAATTTTGTGTGACCACCGTTATTATCTAGCACTGCCTTCACCAGAGCTGCACAGGCTGCTACTGGAATCCTCTTCCACTCCTCCATGATGACATCACAGAGCTTGTAGATGTTAGACACCTTGCGCTCCTCCACCTTCCACTTGAAGATGCCCCACAGGTGATTAATTGAGTTTAGGTCTGGAGCCATACTTGGCCAGTCCATCACCTTTACCTTCAGCTTTCTCAGCAAAGTAGTTGTCATCTTGGAGGAGTGTTTGGGGTCATTATCGTGTTGGAAAAAAGGGAGGGTATCATGGAGACCCAGACCATGATGCTACCAATATGCTTAACTGTAGGCAAGACACAGTTATCTTGGTACTCTTCATCAGGGTGCTGCCACACATGCTGGCCACCATCTGAGCCAAACAAGTTTATCTTGGTCTCATCGGACCATAGGACATGGTGCCAGTAATCCATGCTCTTGGACTACTTGTCTTCAGCAAACTGTTTGCGGGCTTTCTTGTGCATTAACTTCAGGAGAGGCTTCCTTTTGGGATGACAGCCATGCAGACCAAATTGACGCAGTGTGTGGTATATGGTCTGAGCACTGACAGGCTGACCTCCCATTTCCTCAATCTCTGCAACTACTTTGACCTACAGGATGAGACCAGTGGGTAGCATCCTGTGACCACTGATGAAGGACTAGAGGATGACGAACACAAACTGGGCAGCAACATATGAGTTGCTGTCTCTGAGTTTACATCTACAAGGTGGAGTAACTAGGTTGGTGTGTCTAATAGAGTGTCTGATCCACTCAAACCAGTACAACACACCACCACATCAGGGTGACTGCAGTGCTGACAATCATTCACCACCCAAATAGTACCTGCTCTGTGGTGGTCCTGTGGGGATCCTGACCACTGAAGAACAGCATAAACATGTATATATAACTAATTATATAAACACTCATCCAAGCAGTGATCTAACATCAGAAATAAGCAGGGCCCATGAATTTTTAAAGACTATCGTAAGGAGCCATATAACTGCACAAAATCT
Organism: Leptodoras nelsoni; assembly: GCA_028566375.1. Lineage (NCBI taxonomy): Eukaryota > Metazoa > Chordata > Actinopteri > Siluriformes > Doradidae > Leptodoras > Leptodoras nelsoni. Next base: position 17,901,319 of record JAOVVG010000017.1, read on the forward strand.
ACCAAATATTACTCCATGGAGATGTTTATTGTAGTAACTGTTCCCTCATACTTTCATGGCTCTGTATGGTTCTGAACAGACCCTTGAGTCTTCTCTAATTCAAGGATTTTATGCTCAAAAAACATTTGCAGTCCAGGCACAAAGGAAAAGCTCATCAAGGACTGTGTATTTATTAAACCCAAATAAAATACCACATTGCTGAAAGCTAGCTAATATTGTTCAATAGAAAAAGTGCTAAATGTAGATCACTGCTCTGCCTCAAGTGTGGCACAGAACGTATACGACAGGCATACATTGTAGATCTGAAGACTGTGTTTTGCTTTTGGACCAACGAAAAATATAGGCATTGCGAATGTGCGATGATTACTTTGAAAATAGATTCAAATTAAGAGGAACTAACAAGGAAACTCAACAATTTGGCAGCACAGAAAAATGCAACATCTCATGTCTTTTTTATACCAGAGATCATTAGCAAGAATTTGTTTTGTAGAAACAATGGATATTTGAGTAGTTATCTGTGTCTACAGTAAGCATGTGACCATTTTCATCTGTACATTAATAGGCTGGGTTAAATTCCTAAACCAGCATGATAACTAGAATGATCTCCAGAAAGAGACAGACAGATTCACGCAGCAAATCTAATTCAACCACCATTTCAATTCTTGAGAGCTGCCACCCCTTTCCTGTTTGATCCTGAGTTACATCCTGTCCGGCATTTCACACGTTTCCTCCCAACATCAATGATCAGACATGCACTATGCTCCATTTCCCCAGAGTGTGAATGAGTGTGTGAATGTGTATGCATGGTGTCACGCTGTGGGCTGGTGTACTACCCGGGGTGTATACCTGTGATAGGCTCCGAATCCGCCATGACCCTGAACAAGATGAAGCTCTTACTGAAGATAAATGAAAGTTTTCTGTCTGATTATACAGTATTTTTGACTATTTTAATTTGAGCTTTTATGCTAAAGCATAAAAACGGAAGGTTCTTAGCAAACATTTTTATTTCTTCATTCATTCAGTTATTAATTTTTTCATTCAATTTGTATGTTTATTGTTTATTGGGAAAATTGCACCTGCTGAAAGGTAGAAAGTACATCATGGTTATACAATTGTTAAAATAATATTCCAAACGTGAAATGAAAATTAATTAATTTCATTAATAAATTGCATTAAGATAAAGGGATTTCATTTGGTAGGTTTGACTTTTGCATGTAGAGATTTCTAAATATTCCTCTTCTAAATATGCATTATAAATACACTGAAGTACCAGAAAAACGGCTAATTAGTTAGTACTTGGTAGGTCCCCAACAGGATCTTGGAGGGAAAGTTGCACAGTCCTCACGCTGGGGTTTGTTGAGGCCCCAACATTGAATTCTGATGTTACTTGAGGCAGTGTTGTACGCCTATCACATGAAATGATTCTTGCCAGCCTGTACTGGTCACCTTCACCCAGAGTCTTTTTACGGCCACGCTGCTGTCGTACATTAGAGGTTTTGCCGGAATTCTTGTAGCCATGGTACACCCTTGAAATGCTCATATGTGAAAATGCAAACCTTGCTTCTACCTCCGAAACGCTGTGACCCATCTCACGAGCACCAACTATTAAACCACGCTGAAAATCGCAGAACCATGGAAACAACTCTAGCAGTTTATGCAGATGTCCATCGCTTTATGTACACACGCGTCACAAGTGACGTGCGTAGGTGGTGTTGCTTTGTATTTTGCATAGTTTTTCTGGTACTTCAGTGTATTCTTCTTAGCAGCCTTCCTCAGTCTTAGTCATTTTCTGTATTTGTGAAACATGAGGAATGTGTTGTCAGGTGGTGAGACCTGATCGCTGGGACTGCTTTGGTGTTGCTCAGATTATTCATCTTGTTAACCGTGTTTAATTGACTCGACTTTGTAGTTCACTACCATGAAGCCACAGCACTCAGCATGAAGGCCCCTGCCTGATGTCACTGATGTGTGTGGGTACACACAGCTGTTACACCAACGGCAACTGCTCATTCTGTAGACACACACACATATACACATATACACGCAGCATAAATGTCAGTGTGGTTTGATAGAAATGCCACTTGCAAATATTGTGGAATAAAAAGTTACATCCACACATATTATTAGCATGTCTGACACTACCCTTACATTTTTTTTTCATATCCATTATTGGTGGTTTTCACTCATCTTGATTCCAGCTTTCCCTGCTCATTTTATATTTTATTAAAAAAATCTACATTAAGCATCAAAACATGAAATGAGAGCAGAATTAGACTCAAAGTGAAACTATGAAAGCTGTAAAATCTGTCTTTTTCCATCAGTAGTGGTATCAGTAGTCATAATATTATTACTGCCATGCAAAAAAAATGAATCTGCACCCTGAAAAGGAGTTGTTTTCTTTTAAGCTTTTAACTTTCGCTATTGTATACAGCGATGCTCCGGTTTACACTGCGGGGGGGTCTCCACTGCGATTTATGTATCTCATTACACAAATCCTGGGTCATTTATAAAAGGTCAACATCGTTAGAAGTCTATAATAACGATTCTGACTGGCTGAGCCCTCAGGATCTGACTTCTGATTGGCTCTTTGATGTGAGGAGTAAGGTGTACAGGAAGCCGCACAGCTCAAGGATACTTAATTAGACAAATCCTCTGCAATATGTTTGATGTCTGTTTCAAAAAAGTGTGAATTTTCACCGTGACTGCTTAATTAAACCAAATCTATTTGTACATATCGTTCAGGCTTAAACCCTGCTTAAAGTTATTCCTTCTCTGTCTTTAAATTGGAAGATGGCTAAGCTGGATGATCGCTGGTGTTATTGCCGAGCTTGAGTGACATGGGGTGTGATTGCTGAACCCCTGCAGGGCCCTAGAAGGTCAGACATTGACTTGTAGTGTTCCTGCACCTGATATCGTTCCTATATTCCTCCGTCTCCCTTCCTACTTCTCTTTCCTTGGTGACCCAGATAACAAATGTGGCTTTGACCCGGTCAGCACCTTCTCAAAATAAACCCCTGCTAGAAATACGGGAGCTGCTGATCTGAGGCGGCTTTCTTCGATTACATGGCATTCACATTTAGGTCATCGCTGTCGTCACTGTCACACCCTCACCTCAGTGACCTTTGACTTTTAGTGCTGGTCAGTGTAATTAAAGATGAAAGATATGTTCATGGAGGTTTACTCTGCATAGTCATGTAGTGTGTGCAGGAATTTTGTTTGGTCCTCTTTTATGACATGAGGACATTTCAAAACTGATTAATTACATACACCCTAGACATCTGTCGGCTAAACACTCTAGGTCGCCTCTAGCTTTACACTCTGAAGTTTATTGCCTGGTTTACCTCTCAGTAGAATCCCTTCCTCTATCATTACACTGATTGGTGGCTTTGTGCTATGTAGGCCACTAGCTCTGGTATGGGGTCTAAACAACATGTGGTGTCTTTTTTTGGGTTTGGGGCATGACAATCCCACTATTAGGTATGTAGGAAGATACATTGCTAGGACATGACAGTTGCTATTATATGTAATGTAATAGATATTATTACCTCACCACAAAGAGAGTTGTTGCTTTCCATAAACCTGGCAACCATCCAAGAGATGATTGAGGCGATTATATCATGGAAAGTTCCATAAATGAGCTGTGGTCAGTTATAAGTGGTGAAGGAGAGTATAATCAGTTGTAATTGCACACAGACAAGAGATGCAAGGTGTTTATTATGTGGTCTCTTTGCATTTCTACATGTTGCAGGAGTCCACGCTTCACATGAAAATAAACACTATATCCAAAGTATAAACATCTACAAATTAGTGATTTTTGGACAGTTTTGCAGCTGGTTAATTATTCACTTTTGCAGATGCCAAAGGTCCACTACGTGTGAAGTGAAGTGGGCACTGACATGCAGGCTAGGAATTTAAAACATAGCGGCCATTGTTTTTCTTCGACACGCGGCCTGATCTGTTCCTGAAGAGCTGCTTCTCTTACATGTCAGCTTTTATAATTTATATGGTATGACAGTGCTAATAGACTCTTTCTTAAAGCTTTACGTGAGTTCACTGTGATTTCATGGATATATGAAGTGTCTCAGCATTTGCTGTGGAGTCTCTCTGAGATTCTGAGGTTAGTTAAAAAAGTCCATCAGTCAAGCCGAACATTGTGACATTTAGCACTGACAGTTGAAGAGGCTTTATAAAGGCAATGATTGTGGCCCTGATAAATGAACTATCTAGGTTCTAGGAGACATTATTGTAATTTATCTAAGAGAGCAAATTCTGACTGTTTTAACCCCCCCCCCCTCTCTCTGTCTCTGTCTCTGACTCTGAGTCTCTCACTCACTCACTGTCTCTCTCTCACTCACTGTCTCTGTCTCTCTCTCTCTCTCTCTCTCTCTCACCATCTCTCTCACTCTCTGTCTCTCTCTCACTCTGCCTCACTCTCTGTCTCACTCTCTGTCTCTCTCTCGCTCTCTCTCACTCTCTGTCTGTCTCTCTCACTCTGGCTCTCTCTCGCTTTCTCTCTCACTCTCTCACTCTGTCTCTTTCTCACTCTCTGTCTCTCTTACTCTGTCTCTCTCCCTCTCTCTCCCTCTCTCTCTCTCTCTCTCTCTCTTTCTCTGTCTCAATCTCTCTTTCTCTCTCTCTCTTTCTCTCTGTCTCACTTTCTCTGTCTCACTCTGTCTCTCTCTGTCTCTCTCTGTCTCTCTCTCTTGTCATGGGACTATGGAAGTAGATTCTGGCTCCTCTTTTGACTAAGATGTGAATGATTACCCTACTGGTATTTCATTTGTTTTTCCTGAAGCTGCTTCCTCTTTAATAAACCTCCTCAAAAGCCCGACTGGCTGTTTATTAATCTTCCTGAAAGCAAAGCACCTTTTAGGAAGGTAGCATTATTGCACAAATGACACATTTGAGGTACCTAGGTCACGTCTGTTAGATTTGTATTGAGGGTTTTCTCAAAGCCCAGTTGTCATAGAAAAGGTTGAAACAGCCATGAATAATAGATCTGTTATAATCCCTTTATTTTGAATTCAAGATGCCTAGCAGTGATTAAATAAATACTTAACTATGGCTCTGTACCCCATTAAGAGCACAATGTGTGTACTGTTGCTGTTTTAACCTGTCAGTCATTAAAAAAGCTGAAAACTAAACTAAAACACCACAACAATGGGAATAATGCTGATTAATGCATATGGCTAATATACAGGACTGTGCAAAGGACGTAGGCACCCTACAACTTTTGTTGTTAATGGGTTTTTTTAGTTGTGCATTATTGAGTCAGTACTAAAAGATTTTACATTTCCAAATGGTACTTTTCCAACAAAAAATTAAATGTTACACTAAAATGTTTGTCAGTAAGCAACACAGTACACAACAGACCACTTTTCATACAAAAAACATAAGGACGGCTGCTGAGTTTTGCATGCAAAAAACCCAACAAAACAGCTTTTGTTATTGCATTATTGCATTATTATCATTCTGCATTATTGCATGAGTACAAACTGATTTTAAATATTCCCAAACATTACTTTTCCAACAGAAAATTAAATGGTACACAAAAACGTTTGCATGTCAGTGACAAAGAACACTTTTCAGACAAAAAACATAACGAAGGCTGCTGGGTTTTGCATGCAAAAAAAGAAGTAAGTGTGACGGTCAAAGTCTCCAGAAGAGCTGAGGCAGATTCTCCAAGACGCTCAGTAACACTTAAACTCTAATATCCTTATAAAACTGCACCCATTGTACCTGGGAACACTATTTGGGAACACCGAATATCGACTTCCTTTAGTTTATTATTGTGTACTGCACTTTACAGCATTTTATGTAGAAATATCTTCATTATTTTTAAAGGCATCTTCGCTTTACAGCGAGGCTTTGCATGTGCCTAAGACGTCTTATTTTCTGTCACACTTACTTCTTTTTTTGCATGCAAAACCCAGCAGCCTTCATTATGTTTTTTTGTCTGAAAAGTGCAAACATGCAAACATTTTTGTGTAACATTTTAATTTTTTGTTGGACAGGTAAGTTTTGAAATATTTAAAATCTTTTTGTACTCATGCAATAATGCAGAACTAAAAAAAATAAAATAAAAATAAATAACAAAAGTTGTACCTAAAAACAGTAGGGTCCCTTAGACTTTTGCACAGTCCTGTTGTCTTGTGCGATTCTAGTAGTACATTAAGGTGTTCACAGCATTATTACTATTTTGGAAACTTAGCATT
>JAOVVG010000017.1:17972503-17985970 GCA_028566375.1 Leptodoras nelsoni
TTATAGTGCTGTTCATAAGTATTCACCCCTTGAACTTCTGCATTTTGAAGTGTGACTACCAATTTTGGTGGAATTCAATTTGGATTGTGCATGAAGATTCTACACAAGATATCCCATAATATTAAAGTGGGAGGAGGCATCAGTAAGTAAATAACTACACTGGCTGTCCTCCATCATTTATTCACTGTATAAGTGAATAAGGAAGCTGTGTGTGTGTGTGTGTGTGTGTGTGTGTGTGTTTCCTCTCTAGCAACCCAGCGTGGGACTTGGCTTACTGTGCTAATCTGCTTTTTACAAACACATGAGTGTGGATCCCTTTGGCTGACATGATGTGGCAATGTGGCATGCACACTGTTTGTGTGTGTGTGTGTGTGTGTGTGTGTGTGCAAGATAGAATGTGTGAGCCAACAGTTTTTTCTCACAGGACCAGCAATGGCATTTCCAACTGTCTGGCTCCAGTCTTGAAATTAAAAGGAAATTATTTCCCATGAATTCATCATGAGTCCAGTTTGTTTTTGACTCCTTATTTTGACTACTATCATCTGCTTTAATGTTATCACTTCATCATCTTTTACTTTTACTCAGAATAAAGTAGAATATGTGGAAAGCATATGAGGCTATCGCCTCACAGAAGGAAGGCCTAGGTTTGGTAAGGTCCTTTCTGTGTGGAGTTTGCATGTGCTCCCCTGTGTCTGCATGGGAGCTCCGGTTTCCTCCCACAGTCTAAATATGGTATGCGAGGTGAATTGCCCCTCCTTATAGCTCAATGTCTGTGTATAGAGGTTGCTGGCTACAGCAGCATCTGGGGGCTTTTTCTGTCAAACTCGATGCTCAGTAGCATCCAAAAATGAGTCCGGATCAGCCTCTTTGGGCCCCATTGATGTGACACTAAACTAGCTGAGTGGAATTGGCATGCAATCCGTACGTCTAAATATGCTCTTTCCCACTGGACACAACAGAATTCATTGTGCCACAAAGATTTTATTTGAATTTTATTTAGCTTTAAAGGACAATAAAAACAACTGTGGGAGGAATCCCAGGGAGAGTATGCAGGTGTGGGGTTTAAAAAACTGCACACCTCTACACTTCAATTAGAGTAAGCAGGTGTGGGATTTTTTTAAAAATAATGCACACCTCGGCATTTCAATTAGAGTGAAATGGAAGTGATGACGTTCCATTAGAGCAAAAGAAACTGAAGGAAAAAAAAAGACTTTTATGAGCTTAGACATGCACAATGTGTTGTCAACTTCCTCTTGTTATTTTCAGACTAACAAAGTACATTAACCCTCCATTCTTTACTGCGCCTGTCTAGTTTTTAACAGCTGAGACACCACGATGACTAATGAACGTATTAGTCAACTAGTATATACAACTCCTAGCACTGAAGTACACCGAAGTACTAGAAAAATTGGTACTGGAGCCTGTTCAAAATATGTATCAACGCCACCTATACATGTTATTGGTTGTGTCCTCCAGTGCGTATATAAAACGATAGCTTCTAGTGCTGTTTCCACCATGAGTTTACAAGTTTACAAGTTTTTGGCAATGATTTTATGATTTTCAATGCAGTTTAATAATTGGAGAAGGTGACATGGGTCATAGCATTTCGGAGGTTGAAGCAAAGTTATTTAGGTATAGTATAATATAGGTAATTCAAAAGTGTACCATGACTACAAGAATTCTGGCAAAACCCTGAACCTACGACAGCAGCATGGCCGTAAAAAGACTCTGGGTGAACGTGACCAGCGTTGGCTGGAAAGAATCATTTCAGGTGATAGGAGTGTAACACTGCCTCAAGTAACATTGGAATTCAATGCTGGGGCCTCAAGAAACATCAGTATTACCAAGTATTAACTGGTATACCAGTTTTTCTGGTACTTAAGTGTATATTAGTGATTTCACCCAAGGCTGCTATGTAGGAGTCCTCACTTTTGACTGATATTACATCAGTAATTGATGACTTCTCTATAGACCTTCAGTTTCTAACAACAGACATTGTCTCAAAGCAGCTTTACAAAGACATGACATTAGGACATAGTGTATAGGTTTTGTCCCTAACTGTTATCCCTAATGAGCAAGCCGGTGATGACGGTTGCATGAAGGATTCCTTAATGAAGGAAAAACTCCCTCAGATGATAAGAGGAAGAAACCTTGAGAGGAACCGGGGAGGGAAAGAGAGAGGTGGGGGAAAAAAGAAATACAGATTAGGTATGCTCTTCCACCAATCTTTATATTTTGTGCAGAGTGCAAGCAGGGACACTGGCAAGACTAGCTAAGACAGCATAACTAAAAGGGAGAGCCAGAAGGTAATGCAGACATGAGGGAGCCCTGGGAATTAAAGCGCCAGCCACTCCAACGTCCACAAACCTGAGTGATCCTGTGAGATGACAGCATCCAAACATCCCAGTTTACCAGAACACTCTATGCCTACGAACCCTCCAGATCTGCGCCTTTACCTAAGAGAAGAGTTAATAACAAAAGGCTTGACTAAACAAATAATTTTTCAGCCTAGACTTAAACACTGCGACTGTGTCTGAGTCCCGAACACTAATTGGAAGGCTGTTCCATAACTGTGTGGCTTTGTAAGAGAAAGCTTTTCCTCCCTGCTGTAGTTTTCAATATTCAAGGTATCAATAAAGAGCCTGCACAACAAAGTAGGCACAGACTAAAAGTTTGCTCAGGTACTGCAGTGCGAGACCATTTAGTGCCTTATAGGTTAATAGTAGTATTTTATAATCAATGCAAAATTTGACTGGAAGCCAATGCAGTGTGGATAAGATGGGGGTGATGTGATCATATCTTCTGGTTCTAGTAAGGACTCTGGCTGCTGCATTCTGAACTAACTGGAGTTTGTTTATACACTTACTGGAACATCCAGACAGCACAGCATTACAATAATCCAGCCTAGAGCTAACAAAAGCATGAACTAATATTTCTGCATCATTGTGTGAGATTTCTTATTTTATCAATATTTCTAAGATGAAAGAACATGAGCTTCAAATGAAAGACTGGAGTCAACAATCACACCAAGGTCTTTTACAGCTGCACATGATGTAACTGAAAGACCATCCAGAGTTACTCTGTAATCAGAAAGTTTACTTCTAGCTGCTTGTGGTCCTAGTAAAAGTACTTCTGTCTTATCAGAATTCAGTAGAAGAAAGTTATTCAGCATCCAGTGTCTAATGTCCTTCACACATTCCTCAACTTTATTAAACTGGTGTCTCTTATCTGGTTTTGCTGAGACATACAGCTGTGTGTCATCAGCATAACAGTGGAAGCTGATACCATGTTTATAAATGATAAATGATTGTACCCAGAGGTGGCATATATAAAGAAAAGAGCAATGGGCCTAAAACAGAACCTTGAGGTACACCAAACCTGACCTTAGTATGTTTAGAAAACTCACCATTAACATCTACAAACTGATAACAGTCAGTCAAATAGGACCTGAACCAGGAGAGGGCCATTCCCTTAACTCCAATGACATTTTCTAGTCTGTGAAGGAGAATAGTGTGATCGATGGTGTCAAAAGCTGCACTAAGGTCAAGTAACACAAGCAAAGACACACAGCCCTGATCAGAGGCCAGTAGTAGGTCATTTACCACTTTAACCAGCGCTGTCTCTGTGCTATGATAAGACCTAAATCCTGTCTGATAGATTTCATGAATTTTATTCTTATGTAGGTATGAGCATAACTGCTGTGCTACAACCTTTTTTAGGATCTTGGACAGAAACGGGAGGTTTGATATTGGCCTATAGTTAGACAGCTGACCGGGGTCAAGGTCAGGTTTTTTAATAAGGGTTTGATAACTGCTTGTTTAAAGTATTTAGGTACATGGCCAATGCTAAGTGAAGAATTAATTATTTTTAGAAGAAGTTTGATTTTTTTCTGGTACTATCTGTTTGCAGAAACTTAAAGGTAAAGGATCTAGTACACATGTTAAAAATTTTGAAGAGAAGATTAGTGAAATTAGTTTAGTCTCTCAAAGGGGAATAAAACATTCAAATTGTATGGTTATACTGTTATCTACATGGTTTGTTATAAGATTGTCATCAAGACTGCATAATGATGGTGTGGATGTTTCTCTGGTGGTCTTGTCACTAGTTAATTTTGCTATAGTATTAAATAAGTATTTAGGATTATTTGTATTATTTTATATTAGAGTGGAAAAATATGTTGACCTTGCAGCATCAAGAGCTTTTCTATACCTCAAGAGGCTCTCTAATTATTTTTCTTTAAGAAGAGCTACAATATCCAGAGTATAGCGAAACATTGACTCTATGCATTCAGGCAGTAGGTCTAGTTCTGGCAATCCAATAAGACTTTATAATTCTGGGAGATTCTCAATAAAATTCTGTGCAGTAGCTGACGAGAGTGTTCTTTTAACACGGTATCGTGGCAATGAGCATATATTATGACCAAGACAAATTTTAAATGAGATAAGTTAATGATCTGAGGCAGCTTCAGACTGTAGAAGTGTGACTACATTTTCTATATTCAATCCAAATGTTAATATTAGATCAAGTGTGTGACCAACATTGTGAGTGGTTCCTATTACATTCTGATTTATTCCTACTGAGTCTATCTTGTGGATTATCAAAATGAATGTTAAAGTCTTCAACAATTAATGCTTTGTCTAAAGAAACTACCAGGTCTGAGATGAAATCTGCAAATTCACAAAGAAATTCTGAATACGGCCCAGGGGGTCTGTAAATAAAAATTAGAGGAATCGACTGGGCAGCCTTAGTTTTGTGGCTACGTATGTTATGTTACTGTACAGAACTTCAAATGCATTGAATTCATATGCACGTTATTGTGAGACGTTTAGATTATCATTATAAATAACTGTGATGCCTCCTCCTCTACCAGTTAAATGAGGCTGATGTATTTAACTGTACCCTGGAGGACTAGTTTCATTTAATGCTACATATTCATCTGGTTTAATCAACATTTCTGTTAGACACAGTACATTAAACTCCGTATAAGTAATAGATTTGTTTACAACGAGTGCTTTAGATGTGAAAAACCTAATATTTAACAGTCCTACTTTCAGATCAAAGGTGCTCGCTATGTATTCAGTATGATCTAATTTTATGGTAATTAGATTACTTTCGGAGTATTTCTAAGACAGTCTCAGTATGTTGGAACCTGAGTGACGACTCCGTGCAGATAGTAGACGGTTGGTTTAACCTCTTTGTCTGCATCCTGGCCTTGGTTCTGGGTTGTCAGAGATTAATTAGTCCTGTGCTAAGACTATGAGCTATGCTGTAAGAAATGAGAGCAGGTAGCCAGGAGCTCAGAGAGCAAGATTGGCCGTGCTCTCAGGGAGGGTGGGGCAGCATACGTTCTCCCCCCATGTCAATCAGCACGACACGGGCGTCTGTGAGCTCATGCATACAAGAGGTTGGTGGGAGCACTCTCCTCTACCTGCCTGCACTAACAGGCCAGCCTTGCCCTCAAAACTGCTCCAATTATCTATAAAGTACACATTGTTTTCGTAGCACCACCTGGACATCCAACAATTCAGTGACCATAACCTGCTGTAAGCTACATCACCATGCCACATTGGGATGGGGCCAGAGCACATTACAGCATTGGACATTGCCTTTGCTAATTTACACACCTCTATAATACTCTTAGCAACCTCTGATTGACAAAGCTATATATCATTAGCTCCTATCTTAGAAAACCTGTGCTGGCCTAAGACCCTAAGATTAGCTGCTATGTATACAGCTAACTAAAGCTGCTGGTGCCCCTAAAGGCCTGGCTAATTTCATGTGCTGCAAGATAGAGTCTCCTATAACCAGAGCTCTTTCAGGTTTCTCAGTGGGTGCTTCACTGAGGAGAGCAAACCTGTTGGACACGTGAAGAGGAGAGGAGTGGTGCTCCTGTGGGTGAGCCTTGGCCTTCAGCTTTGCGATTATGCTGCCGAGTTGTCACCCATTTGCCCCACGGTGAGGGCTCTGATGTCAGAGTTGTGGGATTGCTAACTCGGCCTAAGGCATCCAGACTTTCCCCTACAGAAACTAGATCTAACATCCAACATGGTTGGACAAGACTATATGTAGTTGGCTGAACTGACTGAAGCTGAAAAGATAATTAAATGTACACATGGTAGTGTAGATAGTAAGCATAGTTCTGCCTGGTTATGTACCTAAAGTTTTAGATTTTGGAGTTTGAAAAAAGGTACATTTTCCCCAATTTGCAACAATTGCTGTAATATAATAGACCACACACAAAAAAAAGAGAAAAAAGAGGAAAGAACTTTATTGTGCCATGTTTTCACAAATCAACCATAGATTGCTGTGGCTCCCAGTTGACCATAGTTTATAACTGCATTCACAAAATATTGCTGTACTAATCTATCATGCACGGGAAGCTTTGTTTCCATTCTCAGTTTGTTATTTTTGAGCACCGATGTTCAGTGAGACGTGTGTAAAAAGGTCAGTGTTGTGACAGAGAGGCTGATTTGGTGCCAGAGGGATGATATTTTAGTTCAGCTGTGGACAGAAAGGCTTAATTTACCCTTCGCCGTTGGTTTTCATTTTCCTCTCAGTGAGTCTGTCCTCGACAAACATGGCAATTAGCCGTGCAACGCTAGCAGACTGTTCATTAGTCTGTTTAGAAAACAAAATGATGAGATTATGCCGGGTAATTAAGCCCCCAGTTGTGCCATTGGAGTGTGTTTATCTTCAGCATACAAGTATGTTGCTCCTGGTTGGTAATAGGAGGTCGTGTGGGTGCAGCCGCTGAGTGAAAGGTCATGTTATGTGGGAAGCCTTTTGAGCAAAAGCAAACATACATAATGTTGATCATTTAACCCTTGAGTTCTTTCTGATCCATGTAACTTTCCAGAAATACAATTAATATAATTCAGATTCTGTTCTTAACACGTTGCGGTATGTGCTGAGCTTAGTTTCTCTAATAATCATGATCAATCTTTACAAAATCTTCTGTATTTAAGTTCTGCTTCACACATCTTGACCACCAAGGGTGATGTGTAATACCTGATTACCTCCTTGTACACATGCATGCTGAGATGTTTTGCAAAGAAGCACAACAAAAAGCCCAGTTACACTATAAATGAGTCAGATACTTGGCAGGAGGCAAGACTCAGTGTTCCAGGAGCTGAGAATGTGCAGCTTATACCCCAGGCAAAAATTTATATTTTTCTTCTAATTTTAAGCATTTTTAAAAATGTATATGTTATCATTTTTATATTACTATTTTTTACTTATTTACATAGGTACATTTAGTTTGTTACAGCAGCATATATAATGATCTATTGCCTCATTTATATATTGTAATTTCTTTTTAAAGAAGCTTGTTATACAAACATTAAGTTTTTTACAGATTCGGGGTGGGATGGGGTGGGGGGTTATGGTGGAGGTGGACACATCAGACATAGGAGTGGGAGTCGTCCTCTCCCAGCATTCACCCGTGTGGCTTTTTCTTCCAAAAGTGAATGGCAAAGAGAAACTATGACATAAACAATTGTAAGCTCCTGGCAGTCAGGTTGGCCCTAGAGGAGTGGAGACATTGGCGTGAGGCTGTGGAACTTCCATCTGTGGTTTGGTGGGCTCTATTCTTAAACCACTTCCACATCATTCTCTCCTACTGCCCAGGTTCCAAGGACATTAAGCCTGACACTCTCTCCCACCAGTTTCAGAAGAAGGAAAACCCTGCAAAGCCAGAGCAGATCCTGCCCTCCTGTTCTTCTTCAGTGGTACTTGATAAGGTAGGATACAAGGAGGAGTTTGTAGCTGCCTGTCCTGTTTTCTCCCAACATAAGCCCTCTCACCAACAACCTGCAGGTCTCATCCTCACCAACCCTCGTCCCACATAGCTCTGGGCTTCTTCACTAGCCTGCCCTGTATCGGTTGTTGACAACTTCTGGACAAAAGTCTGGACATTTTATTACTTTGCCCAAACTCCCTACTGCCAAAGAAACTGCTACACTACTTGCATGGCCTCCCCCAAGACATCTCCCTCCTCCTGGAGCACAAGTTGTGTGTCGAATATATGCACACAACACTCTCAAACCTCTACCTCCATCTGTCTATCTGTCTGTCTATCTGTCTGTTTATTTATCTGTCTATCTATCTGTCTGTCTATCTACAAATAAAAAGGAAAGTGTGGCTCCTGGCCACAAATTAATAAAGGGAAACATACAAATACAATTATAGAAGGAACCAACCCATGTAGCAATTTTTATCAGTGTCTGAAAGTCTTTCAGACCCAACACTGGACCAACATCAGTTTGCTACCTTGGAATAAGAAGTTAAAGGTGGAGATAGAAATAAAATAACACTAAAATGAAGAATACATGGTGCTGTTGCCATTGGAAATGAGACACAGAGTGGGAACAGTGTAATTGTGATACATTGTGATTAGGTCTGTTGTAAAGAAAAAGTAACTAAAGTAAATAGGAGTAGAGTATGTGGCAGCACGATAGCATCGTCACCTCACAGCTCCAGGGTTGGTTCCAGAGTTTGGGATACTGGCTCTGTAGAGTTTATTTGCATTCTCCATGTCCTCATGTGTTTCCTCAAGGTCCTATAGTTTCCTCCCACCTCCAAACATATGCCAATAGATGTCTTGGCTAAGATAAATTACCCCTAGGTATGATTAAGTGTATGAATGTGTGTGCATGATGCCATGTGATGGACTGGCATTGCATGCATGGCTTAATCCCACCTCACATCCTGGGATAATTAAGCCTATCCAAGTGCCCTGAATGCACTGCATCCTTGATCAGGATAAAGAGTTCACCAAAAGTGAGTGAAAGTTAGAGTATGCAGCATAATCTGTGTTTGTTGTCTATATGCAAAAGCCTGTGTACATGCTGTATCTCACAGGCGTGTGATAGTACTGTTTCACACAGGCGCCTAACAGTCTTAATCACTACAATTTTCCCCAAAAGACTTTCTGTCTTTGCTTCCTTTACTGAGAGTTCACACAGTCTGAAAATAAGGTAATTGAGCAGATGCTGACAGAGTTATAAACCTCATGGGGATATATTATCGGTTTAGTTTATAGCCCTTTTGCATGGAGAGAAAAGCAGGCTATAGCTATGTGCTCTGCTATGCTGCTGTTGTGATAAATGGTCCACATTCCTAAAGCACATGTGCATCTGCATGTAAGTTGTTGTTCACATTTGCTTTTTCACTGACTGCTCTACCCTGACAGCCACTAATTAATTAGAAACTCTGCTTGTATCTTTCATAAATGTTCACAGCCTGCTTCTCCTGTAAGTCAGCCAGACAGTATTGGATAGTATTCTGGCATCTACTTCATGGTTGCTTCTTGTTTTATGGCTCCTTTATAGCTTTATAACTTTATAGCCTTTTTCTTAATATTCAGAGCACAGCAACAAAAAGATTAGCCAAGCATTACAAGGAACAGGCTTTAGCCTGATCCATATTTAAGGACATTAGTAAGTTAAGTCAACCACTGTTTCTCAAACATTGTTTCAGCTTAGGTCCAAGTGTATTGAGATCCCTGGAAAGTCAACACTGGAGGTTTTAATGAGTCCCTCTTCACATTAATAGAACATTCTCTCATAGTTAACCAGTTTTTCCTTTAGTCTGGTTATATTACCCTGTGCAGAAACTAGCATTGCAAAGTATTACTTGTCCATTCTGAGTCTTCAGTGGCTTTAAGCAATTTCTGTTGACATATTGGTCCTCATTCATTTCTCTCTAAATCAAAAATCCCTGCCTTTCCTTTCCTTTTCCTTCATCAGATTACACTAATCCATTGAAGAACTCTACCCTCTTTTTACCTTACTTCAAAGCCTTGGGTTTGGACTGACACGGATGCATTGTCCCACTTCATACTTCTCACGCTTATTTGCTTAGAAACGATGAGACACAGAGTGTGTGTGTGTTATTCACTCTGCTTCTGCTATTCATTTAGTGTCATATGCTGAACAGAGCAGTGGATTCCTTCCTGCTAGCCATAGAATGGAATAACCTTCTGCTCTTTAAAGTGCTCTGCGAACTTCTTATTATGTCTCTTTCATGCTTCCATCTTTCCCTTTCATCTTTTTTGAAAGGTGCATGCCCAGCTAAGCTAGATGTCTGTGCAACTCTAACATCAATCAGATAAACTCACGAAAATGCACTATTTCTGTTACGGAAATACAGTCACTAAATTAATAAATGATCAAGAACTTTTAAACCACAGAAGTGTGCGGAATGCTCCTCGTTTCCTCTAGGGGACTTGTGGAATCCCTGAGAAACCTTAACTGATAAGCCACTTTTAACTGATTCCTGTTTGATATGCATCACAAGCTAGATCTCCAGATCCTCCTAAATCCACTGATTTTACCCACCAAATCTCCAGGGGCACTGCAGCCCAATTTCAGCTAAAGCTAATAGAGTCCTCATGAGTTTAAAGGTATCCTCCACTCCACAACCTTCTGCTCTTTCAAAGTTGTATTTTATATCAGTGTGGGATGTTGATTAACCACCTCATAAAGTCCACATTTATTAAGCATATGAATATTGAAAGGCAAGACATAAATACACTGAATAATTAACATGGTTCCACGGGCTGAATTAAATGAACTTTCAAAACTCACTCATGGTTGGAGTAGATTTCCATGCGTTTTCTGTTTGCTTCTGAAATATTCATTATTTTCATGGACTAGCATTAATCCAAATCTGTGGTTGTATTCAGTATTACAAACCATTTTCAAGGAAAATATTTATTGCATGCTCAAAGTTTTACTAGAAGTCTCCAAATGACATCATAGACAAATTAGCATATTCCGTGATTTGTTGTGATCATTTACATATCAAAACATGAAGTTTTTCTGAAGGCACTGAGGTACTGAGTAGATGGGAAATAGATACACACCAGTACAGAATGGATACAGAAGTGTTACTAATAGAATAACTTGCTTTTATTACTTTTAATTATTGCCAAGAAGACAGCATAAAACAAAAAAGTGTGTGGGTGGAATAAACAATGATTGACAGTGATTGGCTGTTGAGAACAATAGTTATTAGTGATTGGTCACTGGGAACAGCAGTGATCAGTAGTGATTAGTCTTAGAGTTGAATGTCTAACCTAAGTCATCCAAATGTACCTCTGTTGTAGCCATAGAACTCAATCATTGTCTCAGTTGACCATAAAACCTCCATCCAGAAGGCCATGTGGTCAGCTGCAAACTGTATTCAAGCTTGAAGGTGTCAGTTTTGGAGCAGGGGCTTTCTTGGATGGCAACCTCTCAGTCCATGGTGATGCTTGGATGGCCAAAACTTGCTTGGCTGTAGCCAGAGACACTGATATTCCAATAGCTTCTATTTCATAGTATGCCTGTACCTTGGTGGTTCTTGGATTGTTCCTGGTCATTTGAACCAATTTCCTCTCAGATTTAGGCAAAGTGGCTACACCTCCCATTAACATGTACTTACACACAGTTGCTTGAACTGATGATGTTGGAATCTGCAGTTGTTTAGAAGTGGCTCCAAGAGACAGTCCTGACTTGTGTAAGTTTATGATATTTCTCAGCTCTTCACTGAGCTCCTTGGACTTTCCCACTGTACTGTGTTTTGGTCAATCCAATGAGTGCTGTCAATTAAACCTTTTTTATGTGGGCACTGAAAAGCTACCAGCTGTAGTCGATCATGAGGTTTTGGCCATTTTGGAACTTTCAGCACCACTGAATTAATACTAATTACTGAATGCTCAATATTGCCTTAACATTCATGTCCATGATGAGTGTATGTAAACTCATGACCAAACTGTAACCATTATGTACATAAATATAGATTTAATTATAAGATAAATATTTATACATCAGTTTCACTGCTGGTTTATTTAACACTGAGGTTTGCATACCTGGTTCCTGGAGTCTCTTTATCCAATAGCCTGAAATCACAAATGGATTATTTTTGTTCTCATTATTAAGGTATGAACTAACTGGTTGCATGCATTAATTGCTAATGTATATGTCTAACAAAATAAAAGTTTAACATTCTGAATAATTTAGGCCTCTCTTGCAGAGTGCTACTTTTTTAAACACCCGGAACACGTTTTTATATTGCTTTTTTTAAGAGACTGGGGAAAATTGAGAAAAGACAACATGCCCATGTGGCCAAGATAACTTCTGGTGGAAAGAAGTACAAGTTTTCCTTTGAAAATCCTAAGACTGGGGATTATTTGATCATGAATAATAAGTCCAGCCACAAATGATATTAAAGCTTAAAATGCATATCCTTTAGATAGAGAACAAAGAGAGTCACAACACTGGTATAATAAATTATTCACATTTAACTTAACAAACTTTCCTCCAACCCTGTGTTTGAAAACTGCTCAAGGAGGTTTCAGTATTTTCCATTTTGCAGTCTGCATATAAACCTATAAGATGTGAAAACATTACACAGCTAAGCATAGACTTTACACCCCTCCAAAGACTGTTCTGTAACACTCCTTACAGAATGGTGTTATGATCGTATTGCTGTTGA
This sequence comes from Leptodoras nelsoni, assembly GCA_028566375.1. NCBI lineage: Eukaryota > Metazoa > Chordata > Actinopteri > Siluriformes > Doradidae > Leptodoras > Leptodoras nelsoni. The sequence continues at coordinate 17,984,981 of JAOVVG010000017.1, forward strand.
TGTGGAATTATTCTCGTTTGTTTGGGTTCATTCAAATTGTCCAGATGTCTCCATTATGTCACTTGCTTGAGAAGCGACAGTTACATGCATTCATCAATGTTCATCGCAAGTTCCATGAGCGATGCTGAAATTCCTCTTCCTTAGTGCTGTCATGCCCTCCAGCATTCTCCTGCTCTGAAAAGCAGTGGCCTTGCTAACAATTTTGTCAAGGATTAGCTGTTACAGCCTAAAGGAATTGGAGGATTACTGTCCTGACATTTGTAAATATCAGTGGAATTTCAGTTCTGCAGATCATGGCTTCTAATCAAGATGGTTGGATTAACTGAGAGGTAGGAATCAATGAAGTAATTAAAAGATGCTGAGTTTTTTTTCTTTTAGAAGCTAAGCACAAGAACTGTGCAAACTGCTGTGCACAATGTATTGCCTATTCATTACTGCAGTGAGACAAAACAGACAGTTGATATTGTATATGGTTGCCTGTCTTTGTTCTTGGAAGTTTTTTTCTTTTAAAGTACATAAATAATGTAAAGTTGGGAAAGTTAAAAAATACCTCCACACTACTTTTAAATTGCAGTACTGTTCTACACTTTTTACTTTTTAAAAAGAAACCTAATATTTGCTTTTTCTCATTGGAATGTATCTACTGTATATGGGATACCATGATGAGGGTTCTTTGATCACCTCTTCTGATTGCTAATTCTCAAACAGCACAGCTCTGACCGAGTCTCAGCTACAGGGCAAACCAGAGGTTTATATTAATGCACACATTCTACTACATTGTCATTTCTTTAGTAAACCTCATTCTCAGGGTGATGTAAGCTACAGTACAGGCCAAAGGTTTGGACACACCTTCTCATTCAATGCGTTTTCTTTATTTTCATGACTATTTACGTTGTAGACTCTCTCTGAAGGTATCAAAACTAGTTCATTCATAATATAATTCATATTATAAAATAATCATAATATGAATTTTAACAGTTGTCCAATAGG
>JAOVVG010000017.1:18000929-18017959 GCA_028566375.1 Leptodoras nelsoni
TCATTCCCAAGACGAATTGACGCTGTATTGGCCGCAAAAGGAGGCCCTACACCATACTAATAAATTATTGTGGTCTGCAATGACAGGTGTTTCAGTTTCATTGTCTATCCCCTGTATTTGTTCATTATAAACACATTTAAAAATTGATGGCTCTTAAACACTCAAAAACAATAAGCAAAATAAGACACTGGAAGCTTCCACAATTAGTATTTTAACTGGTAACAGGTGATCCAGATGCTTCAAGAAATTGAACTTGAAACTTTATTATGCAAAGAGGAAGCCATATATTCATTTTGTGCAGAGATGCTGGTGAGTTGTCTGGGCCCAAAGTCATCTGAATTGAACCTGAAAGACATGGAAACATGTTCTGTGGTCAGACAAGTCCATTTTTTAGCTTTTGTGAAAAACAGACGTGATGAAATGACCACCCAGACTGTTACCAAACAAAAGTGGCAGCTCACTGGTTAAGGCATTGGACTACTGATGGTCAGAAGGTCATGAGTTCTTAACCCAGCACCACCACTGTTTACCCTTGAGCAAGGCCCTCAACACTCAACTGCTCATAAATGTATAAATGAGGTAAATGTACGTCACCCTGGATAAGGGTGTCTGCCAAGTGCAATAAATGTAAATGTAAAACAGCATCTATGATGGCATGGTGGTGCATCAGTGCCCACCGCATGGGTGATCTGCAGAGGATTATATTGGTATTTTGGAAAAATATATGCTATCCGAGGAACTCCATGTCTATTTCAGCAGGACAATGCCAGGCCTCATTCTGCACAAGTTACAACAGTGTGGCTTGACTGGCCTGCCTTCAGTCCAGATCTGTCTCCTATTGAAAATGTATGGAGCATCATGAAGAGGAGGATCAGACAACAGTGAACACGGCCTGTTGAGTAGCTCAAGTCTTGTATACAGCAAGAATGGGCTGTGGAAAAATTCCACTTGCAAAATTCCAACAATTATTATCTTCAATTCCCAAATGTATAATTTAAAAAAGGTGATGTGACCCAGTGGTAAATGGTGACCCAGTGGTGCCTCTGTCCCAATTGTTTTCATGTGTTGCAGGCATCAATTTCTAATCTTGTTTATATTTAACAAATAGAACACAGAAAATATTTTCTTTGTCCTTTTGTCTGTTAAATAAATCTTAAAGTGAATTAACAAATTGCAGATTTCAGTTTTTATGGCATTTTAAGCAAATGTCCCAACTTTGCTTGAAACTAATAAATTGTGTCAAGAATGTTAGAAAGTTAGCTATCTCCAGTAATAGAATATTACAGAATATTACTGTACAGTTGAAATCTTGAATATACTTAAATATATCATAAAATACATTTGTACTAAGGAGATATGTGGATTTTTTTTTACAGCTAAACAGTATCTGGCTCAAACAGAACATCTGACTAACTAGATGTGCAACAGAATCTTTTCAGATAACATAATAACAAATAAAAACAAAATGTAGCTAATCTATAGACTACTTGAGGTAAAGGTTGAGGCGTATTTCAGCATGTGCCTACTCAGTAATTCATGCAGCATGTTGAAATACTATAAAATAATATTCTCATGATGGATCGCATACCTAAGCCCGGGGTTGAGACAACTCATCGGTACAAACATGAACATGTCATAATCATGGTATGTTAGTACGGAATGGGTTGAGCACATTAGAAGTTCGGCTTCCACTCAGTCACCTGATATTCGGCTATAATCCGTTAACTGGTTGGTTAGTTTGAATATTTACAGTCAGGAAATGTACTCAAACATGCTGCAAACGGCAAAAGAGCATGAGACTTGTCATTTCTTGTTGCTTTTGGAGACTCAGAACACAATCTGACAAGCATGTCAGGCCAATCACCTCAGTACCGGTATCTCAGACGTTCCTGCTACTACATCCATATACTCTACTTCATCCCAGAGGGGAAAAACAGAGAGATGACAAACATGTTCTCCTCTCCTCAGTATTGATGCTCTTACTCATCTTACCTGCCTCAGAGCAATCTAACTCTATGATTTCCCACCAACAAAGCCAAATTGCCTCCAGATGAAATCTCATTTCCTCAGTTAATTATATTAAGTAACTGAAACATTGTTCTTCTTTTCTTCTGTTGCACCAAGCAATGAGCCCTATAGATGAAATAGGTCACCTGGCAGATATTTCAAGAGCCTGGTATTCACTTTATAAATGAGCAATGCAGAACTCAATTTCTGGATAAGACATCAACAAACTGCATCAGGCAAACAGACAGCGAGTGGAGATGATATTCAATTTGCTGGTGAATTGGCCAAACTATTAATCCTGTTTTAAATTCCTGCTGTCCCACAGGAATGAGAGGCCATGTCAGAGAGAGAGAGAGAGAGAGAGAGAGAGAGAGAAACAAAGTTTGGCTTGTGGATTGTCTTTGATGAGACGTGTTAGGATTTGCTAAACCATCTGTTATAAGCAGATCCATGTTTCATCAGCCTCCAAACCCTTTTCATGATGACAAGTAATAATAAGTCTCACTCATCCTTACGTTCCTTGGAAAAGAGACACTCAGTGGAGTGTTCTCCACCTCTCCCAAGTGACTCTGGTACAGCATGTTAACAAACATTTGCTGGAAAAGGAGGACATGACCTCTCGGAAACTAAACTCTCTTGATGAATTGAATGCATACATGGTTATTGATAAAAGATGAAGACTTTACTGATGTCCTGTTAAACTGATAAAGCAGTAGCACTTCACTTGGGTAATCTGCCCCAAGACGGTTTAACATTTCAATAGCAATGTAAGCTATACAAATGTTCAACAATCTATAAATAAATATTCAACAAAGCATTCCATTAATCTTTGTTGAACATCCTAAACCTAACCTTTACCAAATCGTAACCCTAATAATAAGCCTAGCCCTTACCCAAATCCTAAACCTATCCCTTACCTAAACACTAACCCTAATCATAAACCTAGCCCTTACCCAAATCCTAAACCTATCCCTTACCTAAACACTAACCCTAATCATAAACCTAGCCCTTACCCAAATCCTAACCATAGATGTCTCTTATCTTTGCATTAAGCCACAACACACCACCCTGTCGTTATTATGCAGAGGTGTTTAGAAAAAGTGCAGACAGCAGAGCAAAAATAAATACTGAATCTGTATGAAGGTTCCTAACCCTGATCCTATAGTACCACATGTACTGCTAATGCTGGTCCAGGGTAGTGTGTGTTAGAGTGATCCTGTGGGTAACTACAAAGCCCAACAAACTCAAAAGGTAAGTGCATGAACAATAGAATCACAGCTCAGACTATTACTAAGACCCTAAGGCTCGTATGAACACTGAGGAGCCAGAAGGAGTGAGTTATGGAATAACAAGTGCCTGTACTTTGTAACTCAGAAATAAAGGCTTTGTACTTTTGACAAGTACAGGGTGCACAAGGAATTCTTTTTGGTGCAGTGTCACATATAGTATAGTACAGCATATTGACCAACGACTACAATATAATACAGGGTGTTTTAAAAAAAATGGGCCCAATTTCAAAGCAGTATATTTCACCATGGCAACATGATACAATTACACAACATTTTAAAAACGTTTTAATGAGTTATTGAGTTTTAGTAACCACTTTATAAATGGTCAATGTGCCCTCCACCTGCTGTACAGACAACATTGAGAAGGCAGTTCAATTCATCTCTACGCCTCTCTAAATGTCTTCTTCCACTGAGGTCATCGCTGCCATGATTCTGCTTTTTAGATCATTTGAAACTATTTGAAACTCTATGCCCCACATGTACAAGTTTCATTCATGTGCGGTTCATGGTTGCAGAGATATAGAGATTTCCAATTGTACCATACAATGCAGTAGAATATAATGCAATATATTACAGCATAATACACAATACGGTGCATGCTGCTGATACAAGTAGGACTATAATTAGTGTTATTGTGCGCTTACTGCAGGTTTTAGAGCAATTACAGTCAAACTGTACTGGTGTATTAAACTGACTCGTGCTGCATGTCAGAGGGGTAGGATGTGGATATTTGTACTTTGCTTGAGTTTTTCTAACGTTTACTCACTACATTTAAAAATAAGCCATTCTACACACTTAATTTTTTTACCTAGCCTTACCTAGCATCAGGTGATAGCATCACTAACAGCTATTTATTCACATGCACACTAGTTTGTATAGTTAGAAGTATCAGCAGGCATAGTGTTTAAAATATTAGCAGGGAACTATCTGATGTTTTTGACTTACGTGATATTGTTTTCACTTGCCAGCCTTAGTCAGAGGTGAAAGGTAGTAGATGTTTATTATGATACATACTGTAAGTATCATGATATAGGGGTCACGTTTCACCTCCATGATATCATAGGGCATCCTATCCTGAAAGTTAGAGCTTTCCTCTACAACTACACTCATTTACTGTTTGTTAACAATATAAAACACATGTTCACAATTCTACGCATTCACATCAGATCCATTACACATTAGATCCATTAGAGCCATTACATTCTGCCTTCATATTCCATATACGTCCTTGATCTGTTTACCTGTACTCAAGTTTAGGTTTACCCCTTGGATTTGTCTGTCTACGCTTATTATGTCTTGGCCTAGGCCAGTACTCCAACCACGTTGGAACACCCTTTTGGTATTGTACACTTTGATTCGTATTCCTATTGACCTATGCTGTATTTTGGATTGTGAATCTCCATCACATGGATCTTATTCCTACTCCTGAGTCTTCCTTTTTCCAAGAGGATTCAGACTTTACTTTGCAATATGACTGTAAAATCCGCACTGTCATTTAAAATGTGCTTTATTTTCTCCTTGCATTTTATTTGTAAAATAGACTGCAACTATTCACTTTATCGATTAACTACAGTGAACAGCCTTAACACAGGACTACTACAGAGCAGGTATTATTTGGGTGGTGGATGATTGATGATTGCACTGCAGTGACCCTGGTGTGGCGGTTATGTGTTAGTGTGTGTTGTGCTCGTATGATTGGATCAGACACTGCAATACTGCTGAAATTTAACCACTATGTCCACTCACTGTCCACTCTATTGAACACACCTACCTAGTTGCTCCACCTTGTAGATAGAAAGTCAGGGAAAGTAACTCATCTGTTGCTGCACAGTTTGTGTTAGCCATCCTCTAGTCCTTTATCAGTCATCACAAGTCACTACACACAGGACACTGTTGGCTGGATATTTTTGGTTGGTGGACTATTCTCAGTCCAGCAGTGACACTGAGGGGTTTAAAAACTCCAGCTCTACTGCAGTGTCTGATCCAATCATACCAGTACAACACACACTAACACACCACCACCACATCACTGCAGTGCTGACAATGATCCACCACCCAAATAGTACCTGATCTGTGGTGGTCCTGTGGGGGTCCTGACCACTGAAGAACAATATAAAGGACTAGGGACTAACAAAGTCTGCAGAAAAACAGATGGACTACAGTCTCTATCTGTAAAACTACAAAGATTACCTGTCTGGTCAATGGAGCTGATAAAATGTGTGTAGATACAAGGAGGTTCTGAGCTCTGAGCAGGGAGGACCCCGGCTGCTCCACCTGGGATTAAGCCCAGGACCTTCATAGAGTGAGTCACTGTGCTGCCCCAATTATGCATTGAATGCAATATTCTGTATTCTTCCCCCACTTCTTGCTTTACTTAATGATTGCCTGTATTCCATCATTTTGTCCTGGAACTTAGAGAGTTATTTTTACTTGAATCACCTCTCAGATTGAGAAATCAGCAAGGTCTGACCTTATATTCATGCTTATACTGCAGAGATTCTGTGTTTGTAGTTCTGAACCACCAAACACAGCACAGTTACATTAGAGACTTGGGGAGGATATGAACCAGACAAGCAGGAGAATTCTGAATGTTCTGTAGTGGTGGTAGTCTGCACTACTACATGGCATTTCCTGCTCTGCGTTATGCACACACTCAGGCGTTGTAGTGTGAACGAAAGGAGCAGGGTGTTACATTATGTCCTTGTTGGCCAGTAAGTCAGAAATTGAACTGCCCCAGTGCTTCAAACACGCTGAATACTGGACCAGTGAAGCAGAATACAGGCACACAGCCAAGCAGAAAACACAGTGTAATCCTATGGGCAAATAAGCAAATGTACTCGGATAATCCCAGAGGTCTATGATTGCACACTGGTGTAACTGTTTGGAGGAATTCTTCGATGTCTTAGATGGATGTTACCACTGACACATGCAAAAAGCAGCAGGGGAAGTGATTTTTCTTTGTAATTAAGCTTTTGAATGGCTCATTTATTTACAGAAGACTGGTTAGAACAGGAGGACAGTGTCTGCCCATAAAATACCTCTGTAAATTTTAGCACTAGGACAGAATGAGGCTTTAAATTCAACAAAGCAGGACAGTGTTGTGTTGAGTAGCAGCATACAGTAGTTCATTGCAGTTCAACTCGGTAATTTTGTCTCAGCACAGTCTGTTTTATGCTGCATGGTGAGCAACAGGGTTAATTATTTGTAAGTTTTGCATTCTGTTGGCAGCAACAGCATGTGTGTGCAGTTTACCAGAGCAACTTGAGAACAGCATGCACATGCACATACCCATATGCATAGAGAGTTACAGCAGTGGGCAGGTGTGTGGGATAATCCAGTACAGGGAGAGAGAAAGGGTCAGTGCTTTTGAAAATGTACATCTCAGATCAAGTCAAGTATTAATCAGAGAAGAACGCTCCATTGTGGAAAAAAAAACCTCTCACAAACAATTCAGACACAGGCCTCTGATAGGTACTTGTTTTTGTCAAAAAAAGAAAGGAAACCCATTTGTAGAAATCATACAGAAATTAAGTAGACTCCTCAGTCATCCTGTGTAACAAGAGTGCAGCTGTGAAAATGTAATGTCTTACAACCCCAATGCCAATGAATTTGGGACGTTGTGGAAAACATAAATAAAAACAGAATGCGATGATTTGCAAATCCTTTTCAACCCATGTTCAATTGAATATGCTACAAAGACAAGATATTTAATGCTCAAATGTGTTGCAGGCATCAAATTCAAAATGAGTGAATATTTGCATTTTATCAGAATAATATGCATTTGAACAGAATAATAGATAAATATAAATTAAATACATTGTCTTTGTTGTGTATTCAATTGAATATAGGTTGAAAAGGATTTGCAAATCATCATATTCTGTCTTTATTTATGTTTTACCCAATGTCCCAACTTCAATTGGAATTTGGCTTGTACTTCTAGAGTGACTCCAGATTTTGCATTGAGTCAAAACAATAAGGAAGCAGCTGCAGGGAAATAAGGCTGGAATAACGTTAAACCACTGACATCTTTGAGGATCCTTTTACAGTGGCACCGGTTAAGGGGTGGGATATATTAGGCAGCAAATGAGAAGTCAGTTCTCAAAGTTGATGTGTTGGCAAGGACCAAATTGTGATGGGTCAGAGCATTTAAACAATGCAAGGTCTTGTGGGGTGTTCCCGGTAGCCCGTGGATAGTATCTATCAAAAGTGGTCCAAGGAATGACAACCGGTGAACCAGATGGTCATGGGGGTCCAAGGCTCATTGATGCATGTGGGGAGTCAAGGCTAACCTATGTGGTCTCAGCCCACAGATAAGCTGCTCTAGGACAGATTGCTAAAAACATTCATGCTGGCTATGGTAGAAAGGTATCAGAACATGCAATGCATCACAACTTACTGTATATGGGGCTGCATAACTTCAGACCAGTCAGCGTGCCCATGCTGACCCTAGTCCACCAACGAAAGCATCCACATTGGGCACATGAGCATCACCGTGGCACCGGGCCATGGAGCAATGGAAGAAGGTGGCCTGGTCTCATGAATGACATTTTCTTTTACATCATGTAGTGCTTGCCTGGGTAAGAAATGACACCAGGGTGCACTATGGGATATAAGATGGCAAGAGGTAGTGTAATGAATGCCCTGGGCAGTGTTCTGCTGGGAAACCTATGAAATATGAGGGACACTCTGGCAAGAATTATCTGGGACAAGAAACTTGCTTTTCAACTTGACTCAGGAGCTCTACATCCATTAGAGTAGCTAAAATGTAGCAATTCAGAATAAAATGTACTTTTGTACAGTAGCTGTAATTGCAGATGACCTGACAAGGAATTCATGATGCTGAGCTGAAATGTTTTTTTTTTTCTTCTCTAGAAGACGATGATTGATGTTTCGTTATTCTTTTAACCTGGTCTGATTGAGCTTATGACAGAGAACTGGCTAAGGAATTTTACTACAACTTCCTGTCATTAAAATCACATTACAGTTTTTACGGTAACCTAGGCAAAGAATGCTTGTAACTGGAATGTATGAGTAACTCCTAAGAAGTTAAAAGTTCAATTCAGCTGTTAAGACAATTTTCAATTTTAAAAAGTGTACTGTTCAGAGACATTTTTCTTTTACAAGGTACCAACTGTATAAATGTACCCTTAAAGCTATAACAGCAGCCATTAAGTGCCAGTTATGTACCAGGGGCATTATCCTCTTCAGATTATCCATTGTATAATCTGAGATAAGAATAAGATATTTTTATTAAAATGCATAAAACAAGAGAAGGGCCACTGAATCCAAAAGCCCGTAAAATGCACAGGGTAACTAATCAAAATCAAGTTTTGCCCTATTCTGTGAGGGAAGTGATTAATAGTATAAAGACCTCTTAAATTAAATCTAATTAAAACTGAAGGAGGAAATATAACGAGCTACCTAAACAAACACGTCTGAAAATGTGCACTGAAGTACACTCTGAACATGTCCAAGCGGTACCATTTCGTACCTATTTTTCTTTTATTTTCTTTAAATGTTTTAGTCATGGTTCACCATTTTGTAGGTAAGTTTTCCTTTTAGTGCCTAAATCTTCATTAAAAATCCATTTAAAAATAAAAATCCTATCAGAAGAATTTAATCATTTAAAGCCATTAAATATTTTTTAAGTATCAGATATTGGATAAGTTGAGGCAGTATATAGAAGTATCAAATTGTTTTCCATCAAATTCCATACTATAAAAAATTACACTGTGTATTTTAGACACATCATTTTAGTCCCAAGTTGCCGTAAAATAGTTAAATACACATTGACATTTCCCCCATCCTGGTTTTATCCTTCCTGAGCAGAGCAGGCTTATCACCGGAGCCTGTAGTAGTCTATATATCATCCAAGCTTTTGAATTTGGGATGAAAAGTTATGCTCCACGCATGGATTCCACTGACCTACCTACGCCGCCCAGAGCAGCCTCCCGACAAATCAAAGCACATCATCATGGCAATGCTTTGATTCACTGAGGTCAACCAGAGTCAGTGTTCTTACTGAGGGATTTCAGAGACAGATGCCTGAGATTCTTTCATAGCCCGTGTGCTCCGTAGGTTAATGCTGATGGTATACTGCCACCTTGTGTCAGGACTATATGTTCCATGGCTTAATGATCCTCACACTATTCCGAGTTCTGAGTTACTGATATGTCCTGTTTTTTTTGTAGTTTTGAGCCCAGACCCAGTCATGCAAAACAGTTGAAAAGCGGTGTTGTTCAAAAATACACCTTACCTATAGCTCTCTGCAAACACTGAAGGACTGAATTAGTCAGAAACATGTCAAGGTTTTCTAATCTTCAGTCTTTTGATTAGATGTTTGTTTTGTTTAGATGTTCTTTTTTTAAGGCTTTTCTTTTAATGTCAGCAGGATGCCTCATCCAGAGGCTTTGTTCCTTATATATAGTTGCCTAAAAACAATGTTGTGTAATGATATACTTAAAGAATAAATTATTATTAGGACACACTGTTATAGAAAACCAACAGTTGGAATTTACTGACATTTATTGATTGATTAATTCCCATTATCACTTACGTTATGCCAGTCATTCCTTTACCAGCATTGCTTTTTCTTTCTTGTAGTCAATAAGCATAAATATAAACACAGTTACTGAGGAAATGCAAAGTACAAAATCCTTGGTACTGAAGGATAAAATGTACTGTTCCAAAGCACTTACACCTGAGACTCCTTCCATAAATGTTAAATAAATGTCTCTTCATAGTAAAATTCAGCATATCTATGGATATACTGTATGTTCCAATACAAAGTTTTTTAAGCGTGTACAAGTGTGAACTTAGGGCGACACGGTGTCTCGGTGTGTAGCACCGTTGCCTCACAGCAAAAAGGTCCTGGGTTCGATCCCAGCGTGGGGTGGTCTGGGTCCTTTCTGTGTGGAGTCTGCATGTCCCCCCGTGTCCCCGTGGGTTTACTCTGGGTACTCCGGTTTCCTCCCACAGTCCAAAGACATGCACAGTAGGTTGATTGGTGTCTCTAAAGTGGCCCTAGTGTGTGTGTGTGACTGTATGTGCCCTACGATGGATTGGCGCCCTGTCTAGGGCTGTTCCTGCCTTGCACCCTATGCTGCCGGCTAGGCACCGGCTCCCCCTTGACCCTGAAAAAGGTCAAGAAATTGAATGAATGAATGAAGTGTGAACTTTATGCATTATTTTGACTGTGATCATTTTATCTCATTATGAGTCTTTATTTTCCAATGAAACATCATTAATCTTTCTGGACATACTGGCTGAGCTGCTGTCAGAAGGAGCAGATATTGATTGTTCTTCAGAAGACACCTCTCAGGGCTTGGAGTGGTGGATAGTTCAAGTGGCTGGAGACCGAACACATGCATTGTACTTTGCACTATATGCTTCTTGTTGGCTTATCTATATTTTCAAATCGAATTGTCACTATTCGCCATAAATGCCGAAATCAATTGGTTTAACTGGTTTGTAAATCTGTAAATCATGAATAAATGAAAGGCAGCACTTTCACAGAGGTTAGGAATGTATTATTAATGCTCAAAAAGCTTTCAAAGAATAAAAAAAGGCACAACTGCCATCATTCATATCTTGGAAAAAAATCAACATTGCACCATTGTTATTTTGACAAAATTCCTGGACAGTAATATAATATTGCCATTATATAGCCTTCCATTTTCCAGCAACGTACATGCAATACGTGTCTTAAATTGGACATAGAATCAGTTTTCAGAAACAAACTCTCAAATTTAATTTAAGATGTTGATAGTTTATTGTTTGTCATGGGTATACTGTATGTTCTAAGAAATATTTCAGTGAGGGCAGCACCCTGTTGTTCTTCAGTTCATTTGTCACTGCCAGTCTAGATGACTGTACCCCACCTACTTTCCATCTCTCTCTCTCTCTCTCTCTCTCTATTAGGAGAAATGCTGAAACACGTTGTAATGCAATCTCATAAGAAAGGCTTACCTCAGCAGAATGGTGTGTCTGTGCTTAGAGAGCAGCTCCTAAATCGTCTGGCATTTGAGCTTGGTTGCATCTAGGGAATTTGCCTATTAAATAGGCAGTGTATTTTGTATCGGTGGAATGGAGTTTGTCATTGAGGGATTTTTTAGTTGATTGATCAATACCAGGCGTATAATTGTTGGTATCTCGTTGATTGCACTATATGAATGTAAGTATTAATATGCCAGGAGAGGAAGGGTATTGTTATTCTTACGTGTTGGACACTGGCACCATTCGAGCTGCAACGGTTTCTGATTGTTATCAGAGCATTACATTGCACATGATATAACAGGTTATTCATATGCAAATGTGAGGGCTTGAGAATACATACTGGATAGAACTAGAAGACATTATGGCACCCTGCTTGCACATATTCACACCATGTTTTTGGGGGTGAGAGAAAACCTGGAGAACCCGAGGTACATTTAAAACTGTACCGCATCCAATACAAAACACTTTACATGGTTCACATGCTCATCACTTTCTTCTTTTAAGAGTCATTTAAAACCTATCTCTTTAAAATTGCTTTACATCATTTTGTCTTTTCTGCCTTTGTCTTTTATGTTTTTCTTTTGGGTGTGCTTTTATTACTGTTTTATTGTTTTACTTGTAAAGTGTCCTTGTGTGTCCTGAAAGGCACTTTTAAATAAAATTCTATTATTATTATAAAAATCTATTAAACTGAAGAAGATGTGAAACACCGAACAGGCAGTAACCTAAGCTCAGGACTGAAACCCTGGTGTTGAAGAGGAAGTGGCAGTAATTTTAGCAATATCAAAAATATGAAGAAACCACATGGTCATGTGGTTACTTGGGTTACTGTCTGTGTGCTGTTTCAGTGTATTTTTGTTATATGTCTCTCTGGGCTTCCTTTGAGTCCTCTGGTTTCCTCCCAATTTCAAGAAATATGGCAGAAGGTGGATAAATGTGTGTGAATGTGCGTGCTCAGTGGCCAGCAATGGATTAGCCTCTCATTCCCATTCATGTTTCCAAGTGTTTCCCTAGAGAAGCTCCAGATTCACTATGACCCCCAAAAAGGATAAAACAGTTACTGAAAGTGAGGTAGTCAGCTTTGTAAATATTGTCTTCAAGCGCCAACTGAAGACACACCTCTTTCAAGAGCACTTGAATGAGCATGAACTCAAAGCTGTTACACACTTACAGCATTTATTGTATTCCCTATGTCCTCGTTGATTTTGTGTAGTTTAGGAATACTTGGGTTCTGGGACTTATAATGTTTAATAGGTAGTATACAGCTAAAATTCTAGCAGTATCATAGCTCAAAGTAGCTTCAATTCAGGTCTACCAGCCTTAGAATTGGATATTCCAGGTTAATGACTAAGCACTCTTGTAAGTCACTCTGGATAAGAGTGTCTGTTAAATGCCATAAATGTAAATAGACTAGTAGCATGATGAGCTTTGTTCTCATGCATCTGTGACAAGATCCAATTTTTCATTTAGTTGTAACTCATAATCTGCCAAAGAAGAAGCACATGCATACATAAAGCAGACTGCAGAACACAAAGCAGTTTCAGTGCTGAAAGGTTATTTAGGACCAGTTCTCAAGAAATCAACATGTTATCCATTTCATTTCACTATCTTAACTGCTTATTCCTATTTCAGGGTCACGGGAGAGCCAGTGCCTAGCCGGCAGCTTAGGGCGCAAGACACGAACAACCATAGACAGGGCGTCAATCCATCGTAGGGCACACACACACACACACACTCACACTAGGGCCAGTTTAGAGACACCAATCAACCTAACATGCATGTCTTTGGACTGTGGGAGGAAACCGGAGTACCCAGAGTAAACCCCCGCGGACACGTGGAGGACATACAGACTCCACACAGAAAGGACAGAGACCGCCCCACCCGGTGATCGAACCCTGGACCTTTTTGCTGTGAGGTGACGGTGCTACCCACTGAGCCACTGTGTCGCCCCCAATGTGTTATAGGGTTCTATATAAATCCTGTAATGGTTTCCCCCCAGCTGGATATATGTATGTATATGTATATTAAATTCTAGTTGGAATCTCTTAAATATATTCTAAGACTGTAGGGCATAATTAAAATAATTAAAATACGTAATAATTAAGTACAGGAACTGGGAGCATGCAGTCCTTAAGGGGTCTGGAATATCATTAATAGTTCTATGTAGAGCTCAATTTATATAACATGAGGCACCTGTGTAGTTACCATTTGCTCATCAAGAAAATGTGCTTATTGCAGTTGACACAAAGAATCAAGAATTATTATTATGTGTGTGTGTGTGTGTGTGTGTGCACTACGATGGATTGCCCTGTCTAGGGTTGTTCCTGCCTTGCGCCCTATGCTGCCGGCTAGGCACCAGCTCTCTTATGACCCTGAAAAAGAATAAGTGGTTAAGAAAATGAATGAATGAATGAATGAATTTTTCTAAGAATATGGGGAGTCCAAATCTGAGAGGTGCTGGATCCTATTGAAGTTGATCCAGGACAATTAATGCTGGTTCTTTGTTAAACCTTACAATGCAGAGCATTGCTGAGTGGAACTCGTATAGGAATCAAACTATCCAAAAAACCACAGATACAACTTTAAGTAAAATCCTCTTTAAGAAATGAAGCACTGAGACAGACACACATTCAGCACTAATAGAGTTGCAGTTTATGTTTAAAGTAATTAAGAAGCCCATTACATTGTTCAGTGGAAGAAGGCAAAGAGGTAGTCATAGCAGACAAATCAAATGCTGTAGGGGTATCATTATCATTCATCCCTCATGATTTGCCTTTGGGCCTTTGGTGCATTACTATACTATATGGTTGGTTTTACTGTGCGTAGTTAAAGTGACCTGTCTTTTATCTGATCTCAAGTCAATGCCCTGTAGCATTAACTTTTTAAATTATTTTTCACTGATGATATATCTGCTAGCTGGATAGCTTCATGGAACAAGTTTGCATAACTAAATTAAAGTGAAAGAAACATGATTGGAATTAAAATAAATTGAAGAAAATCGGGAACCTCTCAGGAGTTGAAATCCATAAACAGTGAATCATAGTCTAGAAAGTTTATTCATCAAGGTTCATCAGGTGCAAATGAATGATCTTTGACACACACCCTGGGGCTCGATATTTCATCTGCACAACAGGGTTATTAACATTTCTGTGTGTGTCAGCTTCACTACTTTGATTATACTTTCTCAGATGTGTGTGCAGTGTGTTAAAATGATTGTATTGTAGAATTTCTGTATGGCAATCATTTTAAAATAAAATGTTTGCCTTACCCTGAGTTCCTTGGTGCAAATGACTGTGTGTAATGGCTTGTGCTTGGCTGGGGTTGCATCCAGGGTGTATTCTTGCACTTCATCCAAAGTTATTATACTTCAGATCCACTGTAACCCTTAACAGAAATAACAGGAATAACATGAATATATGGACAAATTATATTTTTGTCCAGTTTTACAAGGACAAAAATGCAAATGGTCTTTATTTATTATAATTTGGCAAGTTGTTTTTGGTTTGAGGAATATGATATATGTTCTAAATAAAAAGGCTGATCGGTGATGCTGCTTTGATATGTTCAGGTGAAAATCAGTGCCGTAATCTAGAAATGGAGAGGAGACCACCAATATCGAGTCTGAGTCAAGACCAAGATCTTAAAGGACTGAGTCTGAGTCAAGACTAAGATTTGGGGAATTTGGGCCAGTCAAGACCAAGTCAAGACTGAGTCTAAACCAAGCTCTAAAACAAGTCTCTTTCCACCTACATTGCCAATATGTATATCAAATACCTAGTCAAGAAAATATGAATTGTGTGTATGTTTTTTTAATGCATTCATTTCTGAGACAAACAGAGTAAGTGAAAAGGTGGTTTTGAGGCCAGTTTCGAGACCAAGACTGGACTTGAGTACTATAACACTATTGTGATTATTGTGAGCATTTGATGTAAAGTTTTAGGCATCTGAATATGTTGGATTCATGTTCAATAGTAAACATAAGTTTACTATTTTGTGATTTTTATTTATAGCCTGTAGTCAGAAAAAAAGATATATCAAATGAACAACAGTCACTCAGTTTCAGCAACCTCTTTAGAAAGGAAACCCACATAAACACATGCAGAGAACTGAGCTCGGGATCAAACCAGCGACCTACTATTTCTCATCATGAGATTACAACAAAACATGCAAGATTGTTACAAGAAGATTATAAAAAATTATTTTTATTAATTATATTAATTATTATATTTTTGTGTTAATCTGTGGCTGAGACCATGCATGCTGAGATGCTGTAAACAACTCTGCCTGTATGCTTTCCATAACATTGTTAGAAAAAGGGTTAGTGGTAGCTCCATAAGAGCTCTTTGGTTAGTTGAGGACTTTTCACTTACTAAAGATGTTCCACTGAGAACCCTCTCTCATACAGAAACCTTCTGTTATAGCTGAAGTGTTTCCTCAGAGAGATAAGGCATTCTAAATGCAATCTATTTTCGTCTGATTATATGATAAGATGTGGATTATTATCCAATGCAAAAGTAATCCCTTTAGCTCACTTTAGAGTGTGATACAGTGTCACATCCAGGTGTGCATACTGTATAATCCAGTAGGGACAGAATAGCAGAAAAAAGGCTTTGTCAGGCCTTCTTCCTAGAAAACCATGAGTTACATCAGTTTGATGGATTGCTCTATTAGTATATCAGAAGCCTTGCCACAAAAGAGCACTATTACCATAATATTGAGTAGCGAAGCTTGCAGATTAATAAGATGTGTCTACGGACTGGGCACAAGCCCAACATTAAGCTTTCCATAAGATGACTGTTCAGGTTATTAAGCTCTATGCTGCATCTGAAAATAGTGTCTGAAAGCATCATATGTGGGCACTGAAGAAAGAATCCATTTCAAGAAGCTTTATTCTGAAGCCATGCTTAATGTGCCTTTGATACAGAAGGATTCTCAGTGCCGGTGTTTTTTTTAATGTCCATGCAGTATGTGTGAATAGCTCTTTCTCTCATGCAGCTGTAGGACATGTCACATCACAGGTGATTAGCAGAAATAGAAACTGACACCTAAAAGATGAAAGCTTTACATTTAATGTGGGCGGGAAATGCCATCATTCTTCTGGAAACATCCACAACATCCCACTCAGCCGACTGACAGCTAAAGGCTGCTGTGAAGGTCAAGGTTTGGATATTTAAAGAAAACCAAGCATGTGCAGAAACAAAAGTGTTAAATAGGAATAACCAATGCAATGCCATTGCAACCAGCATGTCTAAAAAGTGTGGTGTCTTAACCATATCCGTCTCTTCAAAACCCCATTTTTTGGCCAGAAGTGTGGGTGACTGAGTTCTTTCACAGGCTGTTGTTTTTCTTTTTATTAGTAGGTGTAATCCATCAAATAGGTATAATGGCTGGTGGTGATTGAATTTACAGATTTTTCTCATATGTGTCATCGGTGTAATATGAGTTTCCCTTTATAAAATCATCATAAGTTTGGTTGCATTTAAGAGGATGTGTGTGATGTGCTCGGGTTTATAAACAAAATGTCAGTGTGGGTGACTGAGACGTGTGTGAGTGTGCATCTGTAATGTGGTGTCAAGACAAGTGTATGCTTCCTATTTAAAAGTGAGTAACAGTATTGTATAAGCAATACCTAAACTTAGCAAATAAAATAAAATAGAATAAAATAAAATTCCCCAACACTCCGGTTTCCTCCCACAGTCCAAAGACATGCAGGTAGGTGAATTGGTGTTGGGAAAATTG
>JAOVVG010000017.1:18105089-18115467 GCA_028566375.1 Leptodoras nelsoni
CGCCCCACCCGGGGATCGAACCCGGGACCTTCTTGCTGTGAGGCGACAGTGCTACCCACCGAGCCACCATGTCGCCCATATTCAATTCAGTTCACTTCAATTTTATTTGTATTGCACTTTTAACAAGACATAACATAGCTTATATAGCTATATATATTAACATAGCTATATTTTGCTCCATAATGAGCAAGCCAGTGGTGACATAAGTAAGGAAACCCTTGGAGAACAGAATCTGGGTAGTGCTGGCTGTATATGAACTGGTAAGTGGTGTTACAGGTTGTACATAAATCAGAGGGTCATTATGTAGTCAGGTAAATTGCTGGTGAGTTAAATAGCTTGAGGAAAAATCCCAAGGAGAGCATCCCAAGGAGAGTAGGATGAATCCAGATGCAGGAGTCATGCCCTTTATGATACTCCTGTCCCCCTTTGACAGCCCTTTGTAAATGTGCTCCATGGTGGGAAGCCTGGTGTTGATGATGCACGGAGCAGATCTGGTTTCACTAGCGGTAGAAGAACCCCCATCTTCAGTGTTTCGGTTGCTATGTGGTGCAGCATGTCAGCATGTGCATCTGTAGAGCAGAGGACTGCTGAACTCATGTCACTGCAGCTTTTTAAAAATGTTGAAGTGCTGATGGACCTTTTTAGCATGCGGTATCTGCTGTGGGACAAGGTAGGGTACCCCTTGGAATTTGAAGCTGCTCACCAATTCCACACTGGTGTGGATCACACATTCCTGAAGTCAAGCACTATATCCAGGAGTCAATGTCGATGTTGACTAGTCCTCTGGCTGTCTTATTTCTCTGTGCGTTGTGTAATTCTGTCATTCCTTTTGAGCATGAGAGCCATCACTGTGAAATCATCTGCAAAATTGGCTGTAATTTTGCTTGGGTGTCTGGCCTAACTGTCATTTGTTGTCAGTGTGTACAGTAGTGGGCAAAGTATGAAGCCCTCGGGGGGATATACACAAGTTGTGACCTAATAGTCAGGAAGATCAGCACTTTGTTGGGATATATTCAGAACAATGTGTAGTAGTTTATTAGTCTTTGAGCAACAATGATATTTAATTCTGAACTAAAATCCAGCAACAGCTACATCCTTGTCCTTGTTTTCCAGGTGACCTAAGGCTCACATACTATCTGGTTTGGTCTGTATGCTTTTAGAGTCCTTTATATGTATTGACCAACCATTCAAATTACTTTATCATTATTGATGTAAGTGCTACTAGTGATAGTAGTCTTTCAGGCCTGAAATTGTAGAGGACTTCAGACCTGGGTGATGATGGCTGACTCGAAACATGTAGATACTTTGGTTTGGGCAGCTAAGGTTTTATGAATACTTGTGTTGACATCTGCCAGGTGGTGTGCATATTCTCTGAGTCCCTGGCCCAGGATTTTACCTGAGTGAGCAGCCTTAGGTGCTTTGACCTCTTACAGAGTTCTCCATACAGAGATGGGGACTCAAGTTTTGGACTCTAATCACACTTACGTCATGTACACAGTGACTTGAGACTTGACTTGGACTCTTTGATTTGGTTCTTGGTTAACTCTTTATTATATTTTAATAATAATAAAGGAACTGTCTGACAATGTGAATGTCATTCCATCTTTTATTATCATGCATAACTTAATACAACCATTAGATAATCCAACGACAAGAGACCTGAGACTTGACTTGGACTTCAATCAAAGACTTGAAACTTGACTTGGACTCGTGAGCATCTTTGTCCATATGCCAGCTGTTACTGCAGACTAGCTGTTCATCTGGAGGAGGGGTAGTCTTGGTAACTGGTGTAGTGTTGGATGCCTTGAAGTGAGCATAAAAGTCATTTATGGCATTAGGGAATGAATCATTAATAGTTCCAAGGTTGATGGTGACTTTCCTCCCATAGTCAGTGATATGTTTGAAGACTAAGACATCCAGTATGTCATGGATCATTTGGATCCAACATTCCTGGATGATATGTGTGTGGGTGGCTTTTGCTCTTTTGTTCACTGAGATAAGGTCTAGATGATCTGGGGTCTATTCTGTCCATAGACCTGAAGGCTGCATCTCAGACCTTTAGCAGACATTTAGCCAGGGTTGCTTATAGTTTTTCTGGTAACTCCAATCAAAGGTCAGGGAGTAGCATCTTCATCAAAGAGCAAATTCCCTTTTCAGCACAAATCCATCTCCTCAAAAGGCTAAGCAGGCAACATTAAACAATTCACCTGGCTCTCTGTCTTCTCTGTGTCAGTCACTCTCTTAAAACATCTCTCTCTTAGAAACAAATTTTTGGTTCAACAAGTATTTTATGTTCATATTGTAAATAAATCTAGTGCAAAGCTAGGCCTTTGAGATGCAGGTGGCTTTCCATAGGTATTTTGAAAAGAAATTCTTTTTTTCCAGGTTTTTTGGATGTTTGTTGTTTTCTTTTTCTCTTAACAGTGGGCTGATGGTGGCTGTCAGCTCCTTGTACAGGTGTCTCCCCAAACACCATGCACCTGACACACGATACTGCACTAATCCAGCAGCTCTAAGCCCAAACAGCCCCCAAAGAGCCATATTCGGTTAAGTGCATCTTTTGTCTAAAGCACCAAAAAGGTGGTGTTTGCTCTACTTCCTCTCTTGGCTCAGAGCTGATGATTATTGCCTCACAAGCCTCACCTAAGTCAGAGACAAATGTTTTGTCTGGTTGGTGTTGACATCCTCTATCTAATATATCTTCACTGCAGAAATAGGTGTACTACTTAACCAGTGCAGCAGTGATCACTATTCAGGTGCTCTACGTGGTCAACAATGAACTACTAAACAACTAACAACTAAAAATGTATTTAAAAATATGCCAGGTATCTCAGTGGATACAAATACATTTTCCAGGAAGTGGTAATGTATGTCATGTAGATATTGATGCTAGACAGGAAATCCACTGCAAAATCCACATTGTAAACATCTTATTTATAGGGTTAATATGATACCAAGGTCACAGAGCATTGCCTCACGATATTATGCATTATAGGTTTTTTTTACATAAATGTTGAGGATTGTGCAAAATATCACAAGAAGGCCTTTTTAGGGGACTGCCATTTTACTAATTTAATACATTGAAAATTATTTGATGCCTTGTTTGGAAAGTTTTCTTCAGCAGGTTTAAGTCCACACCCACTCAAACATGAGGCAGTAAAATGATTTAATTTACAACGTTATTTACTCTTCTTTGCCACTATCACAAAATCTGAGTAGCAGTAGTCTATGCAATTTCAAAGACACACTAGTGAGGAGCCTATTCAGCACCATCACTAGTGTTGTGATAACCTAATTAGATGTTTGTTTAGCTTACCAAATTGCCCTCATCAAAAGGTTGTGAATAAGAGCTTCAACCACCCCTAGATGCAGGAGGAGTGCTGTCTCTTGGGGCAGTGCTTGGACCAGATGACCTAAGGCTAAATGCCTCCCAGTAGCAAGACAGGGTGTGGGCCACTGATTGGAGACGGTAGTAGTTACAGCTAGTGGTGTGGTGACAGCTTTTTAAGACCTCATGGCCTAAAGGCATTAGTTTTCTCCCTTTTTGACCTGAGTTAATAGTATTCCCACCCCAAAGCTGCACTTAGCCTCAGCAAAGACCATACAGTCCAGCCACCCTTTATGGAGGAGTTCAATGTGCCAAAAGTCTTTAGAGTGTCCATTTTTCCAAATTGGATTTAATAAATGAGCTTAGCCAATGTCACAGTTTATATATGAACTATTATTTAGATGTAACATTACTATAAAGCCTTTTTTAATTGAAAATGATTGACTGCTCAATTGAATCATTGGAAATCTTAGTTGTATAATAGTGAACTGTAAATATTAGATTTTCATATCTTGAGGAGTCGTAGGAAGGCATCAGACCTACAGAAGCTGTAAAACTGTAAAACTTATAGCTGATAAAGGCACAAACAAGTCAGTTGACCAGTCAGTAAAGTACTATATTCAGACCCATAGTTATGCGTTATAACTCAAATGTAATGCAGATCCAGTTAAAAAAATTATAGCCCATTTTCAAAAATCAAATACTTAAATTAAATACATTTTAAATATTTTGTGGTGTATTATCACACTCAAGCTAAAATCTAGTTATATATCTGCATTTTATATATATTTTGAGATAAATATGCAAAAGATGCTAGAAGTAGACAGATGCACCAGTATTTAATTGAGATTTTGTATAATATTGTAAATTCAAGAATAAAACTCACAAGATTTATTTTTGGAAATTGTAATAACATTACCATGTTATTACATTGTACTAGAAAGCAAAAAAAAAAAGTATTTTAATTGTCTTTATAGATTTTTGTAAACATCAGTTGGTTCAGTTGGTTCAGAAATAAATACATCAAAAAAGCAAAGCAAACATTGAACCTAAAAGTTTAATATTTTTTGAAGTCTGTCAGAGAGGACTGACTGGCTATCTCTGTTTTGATCTGTCTCTGTCTCCCTGTCTCTTTTTTGTTCCTTGCTCTCATTTTTCTCTTGGATTTATTCACCGCAGTCCTTTTGGCATGTTAATTTGGTTACAAAAGAGAGAGTCAGTTCCCCCGGCCTGAACCAACATTTATGTGTTCAAAACACATCTACACCAGTCATCTTTGATAGATACAAGCAGACCACAGCCAGTCCTTTGTGACACTAATAGAGGCAGTGCTAGAGGCATGTTGGGGGTGGAAGGGCGTCCATTCATATGCAGATAATGGCTGAAAATGCTCGAGGTGGTCCGAGCCTTCATGGTGAACTGAATTCCACGTTCTAAGGCCAGCATACGATTCCAAAAAATAGCATCCTTGGGACATGCATGCCTGTTTACTCTGTATTTCAAACTGCAGATGTATTTAATAGGTTATGTCTTTCATATTTGTTCATGTTTGAAATGGTAAAGCTTTGAAAATGGTCAAATGATTAAAAGTTTGAACACATTTGCTGGTATTTAGAACAGTGGTTGCTTTCTGTACTATCCACAACGATTTAAGTCCATGACTTGAGAAATTTTAAGATTTTATTTTTTATCAGTGCTTTGGGATTTTTTAAAAACGATTTTTAAATGTCCAAATTTTCTCAGGATTTTGTCCTGTCCAAATTGTCTAGATGATGATTAATCAGAATGTTCCATTTTGATGCGAAACAAGATGGTCTTTAGAAGAACCAAAAGCAGAAGTCGTCCATCAGCGAAGTCTCCTGCATTTTGAAGAATTGTTCTTAAGGGTTGGCTTGAAGACAGGTAGCACCTTCCCAAAAAAGGGTGTGGACAGGTAGCTCCTCAGGCCCTCCCCTCTGGTGTCCCAGGTATATATGACAATCCCATAGAATTCCTATAGAGATTCTAAGCCTGTCCCATTCCCATCTGTGGTCCTCATCACCACTGTTTTAGGGGAAAATAGATAAAGATTAAGGGGTAAGAATCCTGGAGCCTGTGGAGCAAACAGCAGCTGCATTGCTCAATCTCAGCGCCAACATGTTGTACCTGGAGACCAACAACCCAGCATCATACAGTGAGGTAAGGCCCCTACCAGTCCACGTCTATGGACGGAGGTTCCAGGTCTTCCCTCTGGGTTCTTATGCAGGATCCCATGGAGCGGCTGGCAAACTTGGACCCATTGCGTCTTAACTATAAATGCTGCACTGATTGTATTAGTTAATCATGTGAAACGGACGCTCAGGTAGTTGAGCATTGCTTAAATTTTGGTGTCGGAAAAAAATGGCCAGGTTATATGAAAAATGTTATACTTGTTTTTTTTTTTTGCTTACTTTGGCGCTCACTAAATGCTTTTTTTGTGTGTGATGAGGTTTTCATTTCTCAAACAGTCGCCTGTCGCTCCTTGTTTGTGTTGTTTCTAGTGGAGGGAAGTACAAATATGTTTGTTTAACTGTTGTCTGTTGGCTTGTAGATCTTGCGTTTGAGTTGAGGCATTCCGCAAATAATGCGAGTTTGCTCAAGATTGCTGTGCGTATTTGCATAGAACAATTGTGCTACAGTTTGGCAAAGCATTAGTTACAGACAGCTTGTGTAGGCACCTTAAACATATGATTCAGAGCAGTAGCTGAAACAAGTAGAAAAACAAGGGAAAAACAAGTCTGCGGTTATGAGCGTCAATGTGTCAGGGGTGTTTTCATCCGCAAACATTTTGTAGTATTTATTTTTGCAATTAATTGTAGCGTTTACCCACTCTACCTAGTCTTAAGTCACTATAATTTAGTTTACAGTGACTAACTTTTATTGGATCAAATTAGAATTCTTCATTGATGATGAATTTACCCAATGAATTTCATAAAGGGTCTACAAACTACTAGAACATGACTTTTTTTTTATTGTTTTATTTTTAGAAAAATAATTTTTATAAATTGTAAACTAATATACAATATGATCATTATTAGTTTAATATCACATCACGTTTAAAAAAAATTAAATTAATATCTTCTGACTGTCAATTCACAGCTTTGAGTTTTGTGATTTTTGTTGGCAGGGATAAATGAAAATTAAATCAGAATTTTCAGAAAGGTATTTGAATTCAACACGTAGTTTAGGAAGTATTTTAACATTTCTTTGCTATTCAGATCATTACATTTTTTCCAACCTAAATAATAATAATAATAATAATAATAATAAAAAGTGCTTGCACTTTGAGGGATAGATTTTGGATTTCATTGCTTGTTTTTCATTCGTATAGGATATGTATTTATCCAGGCAAGTATTTAGCCATTTTTAAATCACAGTTACGCAATCTACCTATGAAATGAAGCCAGACTTTTTTTCTGCAGCGTTTTAGTAGACAGGATTTGGATTTGCGTCTCTTTTGAAATCCCTCCTCTCTGTTAAAGACGGTGTGTAGATCTGTGTGTTTGTTCTCCAAAATCCCCTCCATTCTTTATTGGCAGGTGGTAGTTGAGACTGCCGACATCAGAGTCAGCAGTCTTTGGTACAAAGCTATTGTCAACACAACACCGTTAGCCCCGTGTCTGACCTGAGTGCTGTTAGAAACACAGTCCAATCCTCCCAACTACCTATGAGTTTTTAAAAGCCAAGCTCAGGTAACCAATCCACAGTTCACACAGCTTTGATTAATGCTCTTAGATGCTCTTTCCCTCTCATCTCCTTTCTCCCTCTGTAATGATGGTAGGGGTTAGGCCTCCGGAGTCACCCGTGTAAAAGGTTGTAAGAGGAGACGTAGAGGTAGATGGCGGGTAGAACAAATGTTTGTTCACTCAGATGCTATCTGTGAGTTTGCTATTCCAGATACATAAAGATGGAAAAAATATTGGATGAGTATATCAGTCATGTTAAGGAACGGCTTTAGGTTTCACGTGAAGCGGTGGCTGATCCTTGAGAGATGTACGTGACTCTCTCATCACAAGAAGGGGGGGTATCTGGTTAAAGACCTCCAGTTTACGCAACGCTTGGTAGAGTCTCCTCAAAGAATGTGGCCACGGTGTCTCAGAGAAGGGGTGTCGGGTGTGAAAGGCTTAATTGTCTTAACAGTGTTTTGATACAGATACAATCGCCTGCTCTGCCTAGCCCAGTGGGCATGAAGCTAGGGAAGACACCCTCAAACCCCCCTCCCCTGCCCCCTGCACACACACTAGCTCCTCCACCCCTCCTCAATTTAGTGCTTAATGGACTCTACCTCTGTAGGTCACTTAAGAATGTCTTAGATTGTCAGCACCTACACACTGTCCAGGTCACTGGAGCAATCATCAGAATAGCAGCTATTTTACCCCTCAGGCCAGGTCTCCCCCCTACTCGTGTCTCATCTCTAGAGCTTAGGCTGACTCAGAGATCTGGACAACAAGGAACCCTATCTATCACCTTATCCAAATCTGCCCCTTGCCAAAGGTTAATGTGATGTCTTGCTTGTGGTTATCAAGAAATTTGACCTAACTACTTTGGGTGATGGTTATCAAGACAGAAACATAGGGATTGATCATCTGATTAGATTTCTTTTTCAAGTACATTATGTTGGAATGAAGTGTTTGTGTGTTCCTGTGTAAAAGCGTTGGAATTAAATGCTCTAGTGTAAATTCAATTGAACCAGCTCTTAAGTGCCATACTCAGCAATGTAATCCCTTTTTAGTATATATGTGAGTTAAACTTTAGTTTTTGACTTAAACTTTGCTAAAATTCCTAAAAAAAGATCTGATTCCTAAAAAGAACTTATAATGTATAAACATCTAATGGTGTAAATTGTGTATTTTTTTTACTCAGTTTTGCATAATTATATATCTGCTTATATATCATGTAAATTATAACTATATATCAGACAAATTCAACATATATAACAGGATTGTTTAAGATGAATGTGAAAATGAGTCCTAACAACTCTATATCAAGCTTACACAAATATTTTTAAATATCATGAACAGTGAAGGAAGATCTGAAAATGTTCGAGACTTTCTGTACTCATGTTCTTACATTTATTACAGGAAACTTATGTAATTGGGTGAAAATCTTTGAGTGGAGTTAAAGTCAATATTTGGTACTATTCTCTCTGGTAAATGAGGCTTGACATGGATTTTTTCCTTTTGTTGTCTTAGAACATGAGCCAAAACCCACTATTTGAGATATTTATCAGTAAAAGCATTTCACTAATTAAATTCATCCCAGTGGTTAGGCCAAACCAAAGCTTATGCAATTGGCTTGAAATTGATTGTGACCTTTTAACTGAGGGGCTGTTTGCATTTCAAAAATCCTTGCAATGTGCTATTGCATTAGTGAGATTCCAAGGGCGGCATTGAGAAGCTGTCATTCCGAAGGTCAGTTATTTTTCTCTTTTGCTCTGTCCGCTTGCCGTTGGATTGATGCGCCTACCCCAGCATCTGTCCACAGTGAAAGAAATGTGGCCTGTGCACCAGCGTTATTAAAGGCTGCCAGACCGTCATGGGTGTCTGATTTATAGCTCCTCTCCTTAGCATTCTGATATCCCAGGGTTCTGCACTCTGAGGAGGCTATAAACAGACTGGTATTTTTAAGAGCTCTTAAAGTAGTTGTTAGATGACTGTTGTATTATGGGGACACCTGATTAAAGAGAAGATGGAAGACAGTGTAATCTCTTTCACTCTGTTGCAAAGTCTTTCGCTAATGACAATAGCTTAGACTGCATGCACTCATAGTTCTGTTGCATTGTTTTGTGGGATTTTATCTCAGTGTTGTGTATTCAGGTCTGAAATGATCATGTCATTGATTAGTCATTTGAGGAGACTCCAATTCAGATCTTGTCTTATCATGTTCTCTACAAGAACATTAAATCATAAAAATGACCTGTGCATTTTGTTCAGTGTGGCTTTGTTGGACTTTATTTTCTTTTTGCACACCTCGGATAGTGGCATGTGATGGTATGGTAGATGGTCTGATGGCATGTTAGCATTTCTCTCTCACTCCTGCGTTGTTTTGACTTCAGTCACCTGTATCCTTAAGCCACAAACCCAGGGACCATGAAGACAGACTAACTCAAAGTGTATGAGAAATATCCGCCCCCATTGGATGCTTAAACTGGTTCTCCTACTGTTACTGTGTGTTTTTATTCCTCAGAGGAGTAGCCTATAGAGTTCATAGCCGTAAGTGTAGTTTCATAGTTTATTTCTAAACCGCTTATACTACTGGGTCAGGGGGGTTGCTAGAGCCTATCCCAGCACTCATTGGGTGAAAGACAGGGAATCACCTTGGACAATCACCCTTGTCCATCACAGGGCAGACTGATGTATTGAAATTTCATTAAGAGCTCCTTCCAAAATCACAGTGGATTGAAAAATTACTGTCCTTTTTTGAACATTCTGCCACAGCTGCATGGGTGGATGACACACACCTTATGGCCAGGCATGAGCTGCTGCTGAGAGACAGGGAAAACATACACATAATGCCTAGCTAGGCCCCTCCATCTCTAGAAGACTTCATTATGTTGTAAATGCTCCATCATGGAAGTAAATGTGTCTGAGCGCTATAGTGTTGTGGAGGCTTGAAGGCAGTGAGTTTGTGTGTGTTATACTATTGCACCATTTTTTCAACACCTACTGAGCTGGTGTTTTGTTCTCACAGACAGTTTGTTTAAAACATGGGTCTCATCGGTTCTACAGGACTGAAAAATCTCATGGCTCACACATACACTGACCCCAATCTGCACAGGGGAAATGCATCACTCCCCCTCTGGTGCAGGTATGCTGAGGTCAGAGGAGTAGCCCAGGTGCACTCAAGTGTGAATGAATTGTTTTGGACAGCGAAATAAAAGTAGGCAAATTTATTACCTGTGACTAAATATGAACTAACTATCACCTGGGCTACTAGCAGCATCCGATATGTCAGGGAGTGTATGTGTGTGTGTGTGTGTGTGTGTGTGTGTGTGTGTGTGTGTGTGTGTGTGTGTGTGTGTGTGTGTGTGTG
>JAOVVG010000017.1:18115567-18135252 GCA_028566375.1 Leptodoras nelsoni
TGTTTGTTTGTGTGTGTTTGTCTGTGTGTGTTTGTGTGTGTGTGTGTGTGTGTGTGTGTGTGTGTGTGTGTGTGTGTGTGTGTGTGTGTGTGTGATTGCTTGGACAGCTGACTCTGTCCTAAAATAAACGCATGCTCTAGTAGAGATTAATGACCACCCCCACCATGCTTCTTCAGAAAGGAATGTGGTATGTATAAAGGGAAAGGAATTGACTAGGCCACCAGAGGACTGGGGCAGGAAAGGTCTGGCTGAGTTCCAGGACATTTTCCTTCTTCTCAGTTGACAGCCATTTTAATTCCTCTGCTCAAACAATGTAGATGGAGCAATGTAGGATCCATCCACTGGTTGCACCTTGTTTTAAGCCCCGCCATATTAATAACCATACAATTAGTCTCCATTCAGATCCACAATTAGTTTCCATTCACATCTTCAGATCTGTCATTTAGAGATGACATACCATTGTAGGAGTCATAGAATGGGACATATTTGGTTTATTATTCTTGCAGGACCTTGGTGTTAGTTTAGACATTGAGTGACTATATGTCTTCAGAAGGTATTTGTTGTTGTCTGCCTTCTGATAGAGTGGAAGTGTGGCATGGACAATTGAAACGTATAGAACATATAGTGAGTGTGGAAGTTCAGGCTTCAAGAAAAGCAGGGGATCGCCGAAAGCAATTTTCATACTGGTATATTTTTCTTGTCTATGCTGTGTGTGGTACTGCCAGACCAGTTATGTCACCATGGTACATGGTACAGTTATGTCACACGTACAGTACTATGGCCCATTCTTTGCTCATCTAAGAAAGAAGTTGGATTGTACTGACTGATCAGTAAGAATGCATTTTTTTATTTTGTGTTAGGTTTTGATTTTGACACTCTTGTACACAGTACATTTAAAGTACTAAGAAAGGAAGAAAAGATGACATCCAAATAGAACATTGTCTCGGATAATATTTCTTTCTGACCACAATCTGATATACCACCGTCAAAGCTAATTGCAAACATACTGTTTCTTTTTACTGTAGGCCTTTCACAGCTAAACTTTAAGGGTTTTTTGGCATGTTCAGACTTTCATTTTCCATTTTTTTCTCTCTAGTCGCAGTACACCACACTGGGGCCCTTTAATGGCATGGATCAAAATGGCGGATCCACCTCTACAAGCCCCTACAACAACGAGCACACTCAGAATAACGTGACTGCACCGTCGCCTTACGCCCAGCCTAGTTCAACCTTTGAGGCTCTGTCTCCGTCACCTGCCATCCCATCCAACACAGACTACGCTGGTCCTCACACCTTCGATGTGTCCTTCCAGCAGTCTAGCACAGCCAAGTCAGCCACCTGGACGGTAAGACACATGAACTCAGTTTATTCAATTCAGCTTTATTTCTTTAGCACTATTATCAGTGGACATTGTCACAAAGCAGCTTTA
The DNA here is from genome assembly GCA_028566375.1 of Leptodoras nelsoni. Classification (NCBI taxonomy): domain Eukaryota; kingdom Metazoa; phylum Chordata; class Actinopteri; order Siluriformes; family Doradidae; genus Leptodoras; species Leptodoras nelsoni. Next base: position 18,116,997 of record JAOVVG010000017.1, read on the forward strand.
CAGAATTCCAAATGCATGCTTCATTAGTTCACATGGAACTGCAGACATTTTAATGTATTTAAATTTTAATTTGCATTGAATGTTACAGACTCAAACAGTTCTTGCTACATCACATTGATTAACTCAAAGATACATTCCATCACATGATCCCCATTTTACAATGACAAAAATCTCTTAGTAGGGATAAATGACTTCATTAAAGGGTAGAACAGAAGCTCTCTTGTACAGAAATTACAACATGGTGCCCTCAAGTCATGTCCTTTTCCCAGAACAGCCTGATTGTGACATGCTTCAGAACTTTCAGTATGAGAATCTATACATTTCCATTTGTTATGCAATGGGCATTATGTCTGTTCCTATCTAATCTACCAGAAAATGCCCCAGGTCGACCTCTCATGTGCTCCTGGAAGGAGGATTATTCCTCCTAGAGCAGAATAAAGTCTTTAACTGATCTCAGCTCTAGGCTCTTCTGTGATCTATATGAAAGTCTTAATTACTAAACTGCACCTGTCAGAAGGAAGGAAAATGCCCTTGAGGTTTAACTGGCCTGCTATTACTGAGAGGTGTGTTCTCCCACACTAAATCTTAGTATTGACTACAACTTTTTTTTCTGCCCCATAAGCTTTTACAGTACAAATCTGTGGAAATTACTACAAATTTTACCTATAACCTGTTAAATATTTTATTATAAGCATGATATTACTGGTTATGAGGACAGCGAGGTATAGACCTCACAGTGAAGTCAGACATCAAGTTTGCCCATGGACTTAATCACCCATTATGTTTGTTACTGAGGCACATAATGCATAATATAACCTCTGACATAGCTATAATATACACGATCAGATCTAACATTAAAATCACCTCCCTTATCTGGCAACAGGACGTTAGTAGCAGATCCATTATGTCTTGTAAGTTGCAAGGTGGGTCCTCCATGGATCAGACTTATTTGTCCAGCACATCCCACAGATGCTGAATCACACTGAGGTCTGGGGAATTTGGAGACCAAGACAGTTCCTCAAACCGTTCCTGAACAATTTCTGTTATGTGATAGTGCACATTATCCTAGTGGAAGAGGCCATTGCCATTAGGCAAAACCAGTGCTATGAAGGGCTGTACTAGGTCTGCAACACTGTTTAGATAGATGGTAAGTGTCAAGGAGATCTGAATGCCAGGAACTAATTTTTCCCTGTAGATGGTATTGCCCAGATTATCACACTGTGTCCACAGGCTTACCTTCTTCTCACAGTGCATCATGGGTAAGTGATGCACAGGCATCCCGGTCATCCACATGAAGTAAAAGATTCATCAGACCAGGCCACCTTCTTCCATTGCTCCATGGTCTAGCTCTGATGATGATACCTTTCTGTCATGGCCAGCATTAACTTTATCAGCAATTTGCTGTAGTAGCTTGTCTGTGGGATCAGAGCAGATGGGCTAGTTTTCCTTCCACATGTATCATTGAGCCTTGGGTGCCCATGACTCTGTCCTCAGTTCACCAGTTGCCTTTCCTTGGACCACTTGTGGTAGGTACTAACCACTGCATAAAAGGAACACACCACAAGACCTGCTGCTGTCTAGCCATCACAGTTTGGCCCTTGTCAAAGTTGATTAGATCCTTAAGCTTACTCATTGTTCCTGCCTCCAACAAATCAACTTCAATAACTGACTGTTCACTTACTGCCTATTATATTCCCCACCCCATGTCAGGTGCCATTGTAATGTGATAATCAATTCATTCACTTCACCTGTCAGTGGTTTATTGTTATGGCTGTTCAGTGTGAATGTGTGAAAAAATAATATGAAAAAGCACATTATTTGATTGTAAGTGGTTATAAGGACAGTTGGTAATAGATGACAGGTAGGTGACAGGTAGGTGCTTGTCTTGTTAAACAAAATACAAGAGCAAATGAAATGGAAAAACATTTTTTTTCTATTTGTTGATTGCATGTAGGTGGCCCAAAAGTATGTTGTCTTTTTTTTTTTTCAATGTATGTGTTCCTGTGTTTATCAAGCACCCAGGTTCCTCTAAAAAACATTAAAATTTTATTTAAAGTCACAATTTTAAGGTTTTTATCTGACTCACCATCATGTTTGATCCAATAAAATTAAGCAGCCTAACTGAAGGAAGAGTAGTTTATGGAAGAATGTAAGGATAACATAACAGAGATTAGGAATTAGCAGTTGATTTAGTACACATTTGCCATTGTGGCATTACATGTTATATGTTCCAGAATAACCTTCAGTTTTCATAAATGCTTGATATTATTATAAAATGCATTTCATAGATGATGGATGGATGAGTCCACCAGGTCACCATAGGCTGTGTTTTTTCCAAATGAAATTCAATAGTTGTTGTCGAAAAGCACGGTGCTCACTACTGCCACCTGCTGGTTGGTTAGCACAAGGTTCTAGTTGTTTAGAGGTAATTGCTACGTTATCGCTTCAATAATATGCGTCAGTGATTATTACAGTAGCTACTTATGTGTCAGTGTCATGTTTGTTTGGCTGAGATTTGTGCCACCTCAAACTGACAACCGACAAAACCAGCTAATCAGGTTCTAGTGGTTCACAGGGGCTGTCCCATGTAGGCATTAAAAACATTGTCTGTCACTAGGCAAAGTAACACCAACCACATGGGACCACACGCTGGTCATCCTAAGGGACAGCGCACCCCAGCGGACAGTCGTTAACTTTAAATCTCATATCACCAGTAGGTGGCGGTAGAACAATCAGTCTGTAGCTAAGCTTTACATATGCTATGAGAGCATAAGGCTAGTGTATTGGCAGTGTGGGAAAAAAACACTTTTTTTAGCTGGCTCTTCTAACCTTATGCTGGTCTAGAATTTCCAGACATTTAAGCGTAGGGGTTAATTCAGAAAACAAGTTTCTGATTCTATGGGAATTGATTTCAAGCATCATGAACGATGTGCCATTTGGCACAAGATAGGCTGGAAAAACCTGTGTTTCCGTTACACAGATAATAAAAGCTAATGCCTTATGCCTCTGAGTAAACAAGCAGAGGGAAGGAACATTTCTCAGACAGCCGATTCATGCTCATTGGCTGCAGAGCCTTGTGGGATAGTGACATATGCCTGATTCCCACAACAGGCTGTGTCATCCTTGCTCATGTGGCATACTCCACCAAAAAACAACAGGTACCTGACATCAGAGTTCAGTGGAAAGCATCTGGGTGTGAGAAAAACACACTCTATTGTCTCGTTTGAGGCTCATCATATCTCGCAGATCCCCAGTTATCTGTCCAGTGTGCGGTAGTAACGGTGAAAATTGTTTATGATGCATGAGCACAGACAGTTGTGGCCCAGTGTCTCTGGGTGGTAGGCAAGATATACTCAAATCGTAGTGACAAAAGCTTTGCTAAAATGGAGCTTTTACAAACAGTCACACTTTTGCTTTTAACGTTGCTATCTAAAAAAAGTGAGGGAGAGGCGTTTATATCAGTCACGCAAGTTCAAGTATAAAAATGTATTTATTTATTTTTTGGTTTGGGGGCTTCAACTTTTTTTAATAAGAGGACTCAGATTTCTAGATAAATCCTACTTCTTGGAGACACACCTTTATCCCAGATATGTCTTCCTAAGCAAGGCTTCGGTGACACAAAAAACACACTCATGCATTTCCTGGTATTGAATCCAACCTACCTCACTTACAGGAATGCTTTTGCAATCCTGTTTTTTTTTTTTTTTTTTTTTTTGTGCGCTGTCTTTTGTAAGAAGACTCCACTGATTAGTCTCACTTTCTGAGTTGGATTTAAGTGAAATGATTGTTTTAAGGGGATGATGTATCATTTGTTTGATTTGGGGATCGAGCCTTTCATTAGAAATCCACTGTCAACTTAGCACCAACGCGGTTGTGTGACGAACCATCAGGTTTGTTTGCATATTAGCGCATCTGCCACGAACACTAGCATGCCATGAGCCCATTGGACCCCTCTGCAGGCATCCTGGATAGTCTTAGCCAAAGGACAGGGGATTAGAGGAATGGATTTATAATTCTTGTGTAAATACTCTGTGCCTCTTTTCTGAACCCTATCGTGCTCAAGGGCCAATCACTGCACCCTACTCCATGAATTAAGTTCTCTGACTTCATGCTGTACTTCGCCAGGGGAAAAGGCAGAGGACGGGTGGGGGTGGAGGGGAAAGGGTGGGGTGGGTTGGAGGGGGGTTAGAAATCTCTCAAAGAAGTGAGTGTTCCAGCGAAAGGTGACAAGATGCAGCTTGTCCGGGAACATCTGCAGGCCCGTCCCATGCCTCGTGAGACGGAGCCAAGGCTTGTTTGTGTCAAGGAGCCTGTCAGGACTCGTCTGACTCTACAGCATGAAGTTCTAAAACCCTCTGAAAAAAAAAAGAAAGAAGAGGAGGGAGTGCTTGTTTTTTTTCCCATGTCAGATGAGCTCTGGTTGAAAAGGTTTTTTTTATGAAGGAACTTATTTCCATGTACGTTTCTGAGAAGCAAACTGTACCTATAGGGATTTCTGTACAGTAAGAGACTTTGTATATGCTACAGCACCAAAAAAAAGCAGCAAAAAGCAGCAATTACTGGATCAAGTCAATGGAAAGCTGTCAGCTTGTTGGAAGTCATATTTGTTTTACATCACGTAGTCACGATTCCAATCTTTTCTAGCTATCTTCTCACACCAAAGCTCTGGAGAAAAAAAAACACACCTTCTCATCTGCAGCTGACACTGGCTTCTTAAATTCCTGACCCTTTCAGCAGCTAAAACCCAGCCTTTGTGCAATGTGTTTTTTGTACGTATTTGAATGAGCACACAGATGCAGAATAAAAGCTCTAGGAAGGACATGAAATAGGGTTTGTAAGTGGAAAAAAAATTGGCAGTGCTCAATGCAGCCATTCAAGGAAAGTGGGGAAATCCAGCATAATTACATGAAGCTGTCACACATTTCTCAGGGAAAGATTGCATTTTGAAAGCATATAATTTATTGAAAGGGCATTAAGTAGTGACCGAAAGCACTACTCTGTTTGCATCTGTAAGGAAGGCGCAAGAAGAAATGTGAAGGAAACGTCTAATGGATTGCGTAGGATATTCCGAGCTGAGAATGCGACTGACCAGCGTTGTGTTTCTACAAGCAATAAATGTCCTGCAGTTTTGCATATAGCTCCATCTCCTAGTGAAAAATGAAAGCGGCCTGATTTTTGCAAATAGATTTTTGTAAATAGATGCTCCCATGCACCTGTGCCTGATTGGTTGATCTACGGTTGGTGAAGTGCTAACACCTTGTGAGTGTATCCCTTTACATTTGCACATACACACTTTATCTCCTTCCTGGCACCTCAGCTAGCTGTCCTGTCTGGGTGTCATCAGTGTTTAGCACCATGTACATATGATGTCCCATTGGTGTAGCTGTTCTTGCTGGAGTTTATTTCAAGTTCAATTAAATTTGCATCAAGCGTCTGCCTTCAACACGCGTCCTATTTCCTTGATTTTCAAACATGTTGGTTTTTTCCCCCAGTCTGTTTTGTCACCATCACAGCAAGCAGGTGTTTTCCCCCTTCTTTTCCCTTCCTGCTGTGTGTGTGTGTGTGTGTATGTTGGGAGGCGGGGGGACAGCTCTGCATTTTTGTCCAATGAAGCTGGTTTTGTGAGCGGCCTGGGGCGTGATGGTACATGTCTGCTGTAATGGGGGACAAGACTGAAGGCGCCAGGGCTTTGGGTCTAGCCGCCCCATCCTGCCTGAACCCGCAGCTCTTCTTCACTTCAACACCAACACTGCAGCTGCAGACCTGCCCTGACACGCAACGGGTTTGAGCGTGTGTGCTGGAGTGTTTCTGCATATGTATGTGCAGATCTGTACAGTCTCTGTAAGCTTTGAGCTTAATGATCACAGCCTAGATGTGCTCTATGTGAAAAGGATTATTGTTCAGGCCAGTTAGACAGTTTCCTTTATTATCTTTTGATTTGCAATTTCCATTGATGCTACTAATAAATAGAGCAGCGCAGGACCTGACTCTTGTTAATGTCAGCATACTGTTGGATCAGGAACACCAGGTGTTTGCTGGCGGCTTTGAAAGAAATGCCACACACCGAGCTTCACGTGTTGTCCTCTTGTTGTGTCAGACCAGCAGTTTAGCTGAGTCCGCTATTGAGCTCTGCCTTTTGTAGGCCGTGTCATTTGAACAAATCCTTGACCTCCCCCCAGTGCCCCGCGTTCAAAGAGTTATTCTTACATCTTTTGTATGCACTACATTCCCAAGCCGTGTAATTCACATTGTGGCCAATGAATGGGAGATAATTGCATGTTAGCACCAAAATGCCCCTCCCTGTGAAAAAGCCTCCGACTCCCATCAATCAGATCACTGTACAGCTCCACCCTGCGTGTGTGTGCGTTAGTGCGTGTGTATGTGCGTGTGTTTTTTCCTCTCTCAGCAGCAGCTCATGCCTGGCCGTGAGCAAACACAGCAGCCACCACACATATTTTAATGTTTGAAATGTGTTGCTTCGGGGCTGGGATTGGTGTTCCTACTGATGCAGTGTGTGTGTGTGTGTGTGTGTGTGTGTGGGTATACGTGCGTCGGGATGGGTGGTTCTGTGAAGGAAAAAGTTATGCATGTTTTTTGCACTTTGTGTTGACAAAAGGGCATCTTTGCTTTTAAATGACATATTAACGATTATTTTAATTACTTTTATATTCAATAGGTCATCTTGTTTGTGTCTTTTCACTCGTTATATTGTTATATTTCTTTCAAATATAAATACTGTTATATTTTCTCATTTCTCATTTCAGCAAAAAAAAAAAACAGCAAAAAAAGCTACAGCTATAACACACTATACATCTGTCTTTCCTAATAGTAGACCTTTTCAAAACCTTAAACACCTCCATGGTTTCACTGGTGAAAGCCTAATTTGTAGGTCAGAGCAGGACTGGTTATATCCTGACTCCAGTTTGCTGTAGTTTTACTTATGAATTTGAAGGAGCCAGTCTGGGGCATATAGAAAACATCCACACATGAACTTCACACTGATGCCTCGCCCCAGTTTGGTCATTCAGATGATATAAAAGATTCTTATAGCTAAAGTAATGTAGTTAGTCTAGTCTTACACCCTGATCTGGACTGACACACCTTTCGTAACTTTGTTTTTCCAATTTTTTTTTTGTTTCTTTTCAGTCTTTCACGGACGTTAATTACAAGCCCAAGGGAAATGGCAGGGGTTTTGCAAGCGTGTGTGTGTGTGTGTGTGTGTGTATGTGTGTGTGTGTATTCATGCATGTCCTTGCCAAGCTTGTGTAATACTCAAAGAGATAATAGGCAGGTGTTGGGATGGGCTCCTCTCACTAGAACACCTCAAATCAAAAGTTAATAGAAATGGAATTTAATGTCCCATTGTTCCTCCAATCAGCCCAGGGGTAATGTTCTCCTTTTTACCCCCTTCCTTCCACAGCTTTAGAAATGAACTTAAGAGAAACGTTTCCAATGCATTTTTTTTCCATGAGCCTGACAACTGTAGGGTTAGAAGAGTTCTGAAGAAGGACGTTGACACGCCTGCCAATAATGCGTCGTTTCTTTTCACAGCCAATGAGCTGAAACTGGATATAACGAGGATTTATTGTGTACACTGTTAGTTTTATGATACGCTGGTAATGTATGATACGCTGGCTTGAGTAACGTTTTCCCTTTTTTTTTCTCCTCCATTTTGATTTGATGTTAGATGCACGTTTAGAGATGTATTTGATCAAGATTTAATCAATCAATGCCTGAATGCACTACATTAAGCAGTTCTCTTGGTGAGATTATAGAAGCCTTTATTTCTCACATATACATTAATGCATGGTGAAGTTCAGGGTCAGAGCGCAGGGTCAGCCATGATACAGCTCCCCTGGAGCAAAGAGGATTAAGAGCCTTGCTCAAGGACCCAACATGTGGAGACTGCTACTTTAAAATGTACTACATTAAAATGTTGTTTTCCCGTACTCATTCTTACTTCATTGATCAGGATGTTTTGCAACCTGTGTGAATAAGTGTGTGGGAGAGTTTTCAGGTGATGCAGTGTGTATGAGTAAGAACAAGCCTCATGGTTGTAAGGTTACTTTGTGACACAGGCTGAATCAGACCTACTGTATGATGCAAGAATGATTTTTGTGGTTGGTGATACAGCACCCTGTCAAGCAGCGTCAGGCTGTCGTTATCAGAAATCTATTGGGAAATGCTGAACAGATGACCCGTCTTTAGGTTAGGGTAAATTGTATGATGTATGATGTAAATTGTAGGATACACAGTGCGTGCTGATACCGTTTAAAGTCGTAGCTTCCTATATTCTGTTTCTTTATGTGGCCAGAATTCCAGGCTTCAAATCTGAGCCCTTTGCGCTTGAGGCCAGAGGCAGAAGTTGAGCCAGATGCTGGTCTTCATTTAAAGGTTTATGGCTGTTGTTCAGCTAAACGGCTGCTATGCTGCAGGTGTTTCACTTTACTGAGCCTGTGGCCACATCCTCTCTGCTTTTGAATGGTTTATTGCATGTTTTTGGTGGAGATACAAAGGACTTTATATTGGCTTTTAACGCTTCTCTGTTTTATTCTGTCTGTTCCAGTACTCCACAGAGCTCAAGAAGCTGTACTGCCAGATCGCTAAAACGTGTCCCATTCAGATCAAAGTTCTGACCAGCCCTCCTCAGGGAGCGGTCATCCGGGCAATGCCTGTCTACAAAAAAGCTGAGCACGTGACTGAGGTGGTCAAGCGATGCCCTAACCACGAGCTCAGCCGAGAATTCAATGACGGTAAGCAAACCTGCCATATGTTGTAAACATGCATATGCTTTTAAATATAATATAGACTGTTTTGTAAAAGTCTTTCATTTGTTTTTCAGGCCAAATTGCACCACCCAGTCACCTGATCAGAGTGGAGGGCAACAGCCACGCCCAGTATGTGGAAGACTCCATTACCGGGCGCCAGAGTGTTCTGGTGCCATACGAACCCCCGCAGGTGAGTCTTTCACACACCTATGCACACACCTGTTTGCCCTCCCACTACACACCTTGTTTACAGGTTTGGATTTCTCACATAGTTCTGCCTGTTCTGTTTGAGAATATGTCCCATTTCTATCTGAGATTCAAATGTAAGGTCAAATACCAATACACACCAACATCCTCACTTACAGAGATTCAGACAAAACAAAATCGAATGAAAATTGGGATTACTTTACTTTTCTTTACTTCATCTGCATGATATTCATGTACATGACTGCTTTTTCCCGACAGGTGGGAACTGAGTTCACAACCATCCTTTACAATTTCATGTGCAACTCCAGCTGCGTGGGTGGAATGAACAGACGTCCCATCCTCATCATTGTCACACTGGAAACCAGAGAGTAAGTCACTAATGCTCATATTGACACAATTCCACAGAGAATCACTGAGGTATAGGAGAGTATAATGATATAATGATATGGCCTCATGATTAAGACACTGAGTGTCCCTGGGTGTTCCTCCGCAGTGGTCAGGTTTTGGGTCGCCGGTGTTTTGAGGCTCGTATCTGCGCGTGTCCAGGACGTGACCGCAAAGCGGACGAGGACAGCATCCGCAAGCAGCACGTCAGTGACGGCACAAAAAGTTCTGAGGGTACGAAACGCCGTAAGTAGCGCTGGGAGCTGGTGATGGGGCTTTGCATGCATGCACACATATACAAGCATGCTCGCTCTCGCTGTCCTCACAGAGCTCCGCGATGTTCTACAGTCTCTGCAATGGTCATTCTTTTCACATTGTGCTTACAGAAAAATAAAGTCACACTCCAAGTTATGGGTCAAAGACGAAAACAGCAAATAAATAATACTCGTAAACATATTCCACATATTCCACAACATTTATTCTCACTTTTTATGCTTATTCTAAATGTTTTGTGTTTGAATTCCACAATAATAAAAGGACACGTCTCGTCTTCGACCCTGACACACACACACACACTGCATGCTGCTTGCCATTGACACTATAACATACCCAGTGAGCACAAAGGCAACCTTTTGCCATATGTCTAGATTTTGGCTACAATGAAAACATTTAACATTTTATGTGAGGGAAAACTCAGGAAAAAAAATAATAAATTATGCACATATGCCAAAAATGACCGATATTCAGGGGTCACATGTCAGAGGTACATGGACATCTGTGGTCATTTTGTGCTCACTGGAACTCATTGCCTATTGCACACTACACCTTACACACCTCTACACACCTGTACTGTGTCACTTCATCTCTCTCTCCTTGTTTTTTGTCTCTATGTCTCTCCTGCAGCCTTCCGCCAGACTCACAGTATTCAGATCTCCTCAATCAAGAAGAGAAGATCCACCGACGAGGAAGTTTTTTGTTTGCCTGTGAGTATTCACATATTTTTGAAATGTTTTTTTTAAGGCAGGTTTCGAAAAGGTGAAAGAGTGAAAGAAAGCCTGAATACCAACCATGTCTCCGTCTCTGTCCAACAGATTAAAGGCCGTGAAATCTATGAGATTTTGGTGAAAATTAAAGAGTCTCTGGAACTCATGCAGTATCTCCCTCAGCACACCATAGAGTCGTACAGGCAGCAGCAGCAGAGCCTTCTGCAGAAACAGTGAGTACCTCATACACAGGGAGATTAGCCCATGCTTTCAAAAGGAGAGGTCAGTCCTGCTTTCAAAAGATTAAATGAGAGTATACCGGTGTTGTTGGGAGACCCTCTGTTTGTGGGTTTAGAGACTGCAGCCAGTATACACATGCAGGCCACACAGACAGTACCAACAAGGCTCATCCTGACGCTTGTTTGGAGTGTTTAGTTGTTTTAATCTGAACGGAATGTTTACCAGCATGTTTTGGGTTTTTTTTTTTTTTGTTTTTTGCTGCATGGAGTTATTCCTTTTCTCAGCTGAGTTCACTGTGACATATACGTTTGAACAGGCATGCACTGCAGACCCACCCCAGTCACGCCCCATTTGCATTTCAAGGTCGCGAAGCTGGAAGTGTTTCAAAGAGTGGAAAATTGTGATGATTGCATGAGGTTTGCATTATGATGAGATCGCATGAGTTGGATTTAAGCCATTCAAGCTTCTCGGCCAGCACTAAACAAGCCCTGGTGCAGTCTAACAAAGGGTGTACCTTGTTCACATGGTGCTGTGTTGGTGTTTTGCAGTCAGATTGGTTTGATACAGCCCAACTGTGCTATTACGAGACAGTCAGGCAGGTTTACCCAGACTTCATCATCATCCAAGTATAAGGAATTGGCTGGTCCAGATTTTTTTAACGACAGAATGTTCCAGAGCTACAGTCAGAGCGCAGGGTAAAGAAATAAAAAAAAAAAGCAAGGGAGACAGCTGAAAATTATACCTCTGAATAATGCACTTCGACGCCCTGTGATAATTACTGCTTTTGTTTGCTTCTCTCATTAAGAAACTGACAGATGATGTAGCGTCTGTACACTCCCCGTTCAGCTCTTTTTTTTTTTGCCTGTCATTTCGTCCCGGCCCTAAACTGCGCTAGGGAGGGCCGTTATTTGGGGCCATTTTGGCACAGCTGAAAAAAAAATTAAAGCCCATTTTATGACTTCTTACAAGCTCTCTGGTGTGGACACAATGAGTAGGTGAAGGAAGCTATTATTTTCCCAACCGTCCCTTCTTAGGAAAAGAACAGAGCACAAAGTGACAGACGGCTTTTTAAACGAGCTTACTTTGGCCTTTACTCAAAGAAGGCTATCTCTGTTGGACAATTACACCAAACTCCACACTTAGCTGGTAAAAGTACTTAGCTATTTTTTTTCCCTGAGTGCTTTGATGGATTTAGATTCGTATTGGCTCGCTTCTCTTTCTACATGCCTTCATCCTTTCCTCATTGTTTATCTTTCCTCTCATCTCTTCTGTATGTATGTATGTCTCACCTTTGTTTTTGTTTTTTTTCCATTCCAAATAAAATAATAAAACTTCCTGCTATCTGATTCAGTGATTCCTCTTATTTATCTTTCTGCCTTCCTGTATTTAGGAAGCACTTTCCAATGGCTGTGCAGCAGCACCACACAGTGGGCATTATTAGTGCTGCGAGTGCCCATTGCATACATTTCCACTTTTCTTTTTTCTTTTTTTAAATATTTTATTCTGTTTCTATAAGTTACAAGTCAACACTGGATTCTTTTTGCTATTGGCAAGAGTGGTTTGTAACATATATTGAAGAGATCAGACCCCAGATTAGACATTTTGATTTGAATAATATAGAAAATGAAATTGAGTGTCTGTTTCAAGGCAATTAATGCCAAAACAAATATATCTAAATGAGATTTTTAGATCCCTATTTTAATTCCCTATTTAAAAAAAATGCTAAAAAAAAATACAATATATGTACAACAAGGCTAATAAAATGTTTACTTATGTAACCGTGCAAGCTTGTGGCTTATATACACAATTTACAAAGCTAGCATTAAGAAGTTCTGCTGAACTGATGGGCTCAGACTTGCCCGATTATCTCTAGCAGTCTGGGGTTTTTTTTTATCCATGACGATGTCATTCCCAGTCTCTGCGTCAAATCTGCTGCTCTTCTGGGAATTCCTAAACACATAGCAGAGAGAGAGAGAGAGAGACACCTAGAAAGCCTAATTTTCCATGAATGTAATAGTTTCCCACATTTTGGAATTTTACACTGTAAAACTATAATATGACCAAATGACCAAATGTATCTGTATGATCTTTTTCTTCTTTTTTAAGTTCTTGGTATTCAGTCAGTGACATGACCTACTTTTGTTATAATATTTAAGACGTTCTCCCATAATAATTCTTTTAATAAATTCATTTTCTATATAGTCATCAATTTCACTACCATCTTAGAAGCAAATCGCAAATGTATTTAAGCACTACAGAGCATTTACATTCAAACCTTCCTTGAGTTCCTAATCTAATTGTGACTTCTCTAGGGTTTATTAACATGTCTTATCTCAGTGTGTGTGATTGGATTTGTACATATATATATAGATGAGGTATCTGATGCAGCAGTAAATACACAGACACACATGGACATGATGGATGCAAATAGTGAAGCTAGTATATATATATATATATATACACTTTTTTTAACTAGCCTGCTGCTTTGTACCCCAGTGAGCATGCAATACAGCATTTTGGTTATGTGACCAGAAAGTAAGTCTTTTAAGAATATAAAACATCATCAGACTTAACATGGAGTGACATTTTTTTTAAATATCACTGATCAACCGGTGCTCACTGGGACTGCTGTGTATATGCAGCCTTTCCTTCCGAACCATCCTTCATTTCCATTCATCACTGTTCTATATCTCTCTGTTCTGTCCTCCCTCCTTTCCTCTCCTTCTGTGTGTACAGTCTGCTTCGGGCCCGTCTACGCTCTGAGCTGCTGGAGCCTTTAGGTGAGCAGAAGAGACGTTTCAGTGCTTCCTAAAGCAGGAGACACATTCCTCCTCCTCCTCCTCCTCCTCCTCCTCTTCCTCGTCCAGATCTTTCATCAAAAATCTGTTCTTCAGTTCTTCTTTGTGCCTTCTGCTTCTTCATGTGTTTCTCTGTGGCTATTTTAGAGACCACAAAGCCATGTTGGATTTTAGATTCTTCCCCCAGATGATGTCACATATTACTTAAAGAAGTTTTGCCAGAACTGCATGCTTTTTCCTTCCGAAGTGTTCAGATTAGGAATGGCTCTCCTGTCTCAGTCAAACTGATCAGACTGTGATAAACTGTATAATTCTCATAAGATCATGCTGCACTCACACTTGAGTGTAACTTTAATTGAAATGAAAAGCCTCATATTTTTATGTTGTGTCACTTTTTTTATGCTTGTGACCTTTTTCATTATATTCAGTGTTTCTCCGTTGTTTTTAATGGGTCCTTATTAACTGAGCTGGCTGTTGCCTCAGCACTAGTTTGACATATCTGCTGGTATTGCACAGAAATTACATTGCACAGAAATGATGACAGCCACTCAGGCGATCACCTCAGCTTCATCTCTCTCTCTCTCTCTCTCTCTCTCTCTCTCTCTCTCTCTCTTTCTCTCTCTGTCATAATCCTGACTGTCTGAACCAGGAACCAAGCACATGTTAATGTTTTTCTCTCTTTTTTCTATGGGAATCATTGTGTTCTTGATATTGTTTCAGGCTTGTTTTTGCATCAGACTTTCTTTTATTATTGGAGCTGGGCTCATTTCATCGTCTGTGGGTTTCTGGGGCAAGGACTTTATTGATAACATTAATAATGCTGGTCATGTTTTATAAAGTGCACTGCAGGGCAGTTTCACTGGATTCTATGGACATTTTATTAAGAGAAATGTATTTGTGTCTCAGAGTCAGAGCGAATGAGAAACAAATGCTATAAAGTTCGCCAAAGATTTGCTTGTTTTTGTGTGTGTTTGTGTGGGTGGGTTGGGGGGGCAGGGGGGTCGACGGACGTATAATTAATGCCTCTTGCACTTTTATCTGTTGTTCTTCAATAAATGTCCTTTGCTTTTAACTTTCTATTCCAGTTCTTCTTTACACTGCTTTCCTTTCTTTTCTTTATTATTGTCTTATTTTCTCTCTGACGATGTATTATTCAGGGCCATTTCTTTAGACTGAGGTTCATTAAAAAAAAAAAAAAAGGCAGATATTCTTTCAGACCGCACAAAATTATTGTTATTATAATTTTAATCTGAATTCTGAACAGCATTGATTCTGCAGCCTTTACACTTGGAAAAAGCATCACTATACCTCCTGTCACATGATCTCACTCACACTGATTTCTTAATCACACTGTGAGATTTTAAGAAGGAAAAGAGGAGAAATAAGACCTTTTTTATGAGCCAGACTCCCATTTGCTGTGAAAAGAAAAATCATAAATAATGCTGGTACATGAAAAAGGTCTTATTTTGGATTTAAGACCATGACTATTAGGCTAAACTTATATTGGAGGCATTTTCCTATTGTTTCTACATATAATGGAAGTCTACTTAAAATATTGTATTCATAGCCTCTGAGAGATACGAGCAAATATCTGTGAGCCGTCTTTATTCCTTATTACCTTGTCATGTTTGCGTCACACACAGAGATACAGTATGATCACATGATAGTGCCAGGAATTTACAGAAAACTATAATACTGCTGTTATGGGAATTCCTAGTGAGGATTTCTAGGAACTGCAGCCATCATTTTAATCAGCATGTGGGATCGCATTGTTTGTTTTTACTTTTATTTTCCTCTAATGTGCTTCCAGTGAATTCTAATATGCAACTGCTGTAAAGCAAACCTCCATCATTCTGCGATCGCTGGTTAAAATGGAAGCATATCTATTTGCAGACTAAAATGTTTATCGGGATTAGTGCAGAGATGTTGAAGTTAAGATCATCAAGTGGCGTTTCACATTAACTCACTGCATTATTACAGTAATGTCATCAGCCTGCTCTCCACCTAGATTCAACCTAATTAGGATTAGATAAAATTGGGATTCACAATAATTCAATTAAAGCAACATGCTTTGTACGTAAATGCAGTGCTTTCCAGATGGTGTAATAATAAGAAAATCATTGTTATATCAATTTGCACCTTAACACACTACTATGGATAGGACACATAATTGCTAGACTGTGTATTGCCATTGATCCTGAGTCACTGAAGAGCTTCCTGTGTAGAATATGATGGGAATTGTACAGCACTCAAAATGACAGGCCATGTCCTCCTCCTCCTCCTCCTCCTCCTCCTCCTCCTCTTCCTCTCTGCTCCAGGAGCCCGCTGCCTCCTCAGCCACCGTTCGGCTCCACCTCTCCTCCGCATGGCAAGGTGAACAAACTACCCTCGGTCAGCCAGCTAATCAACCCACAACAACGCAACACACTCACCCCATCCAGCATGACCGGAGGACTCACAGACAGTAAGGATTTCACAACAACAGACATTATTGACTATTGCTTGTCTAGAAAAAGAAGTGACTGGAAATGACTGCGTTGCTAGAGACAGAATCAATATTTTAGGACACATATATGTTTAGAACAAACCACACATCCCAAAAGAATATACATTTATAACATAAATGTATATTAGTATCAATTTAGTTTATAATCCATCTTATAATCCCAGTTTATGTATCCATGGTTTATAGTGTTCAGAGGAACCATTGTAGGAATTAAGATCAGAATCTTGATGGAGAGGTTTCCCTTGCCTCTGTTCTCCTCAGGGCCTGAGCTTGTTTGTACATGACAGCTTCTGAGCACCACTCTGTGCCTCAGAGCCTCTCTGACAGCCAGTTTCCTTTCACAAGTGAACTGGATCTTTGTGGGACAGAGATCTCACTAAAGCCTGAGGCTCTTCTGCCAGTATTTGTCATAATAAGGAAACTGGGGCTCAGTTGTCCACTATTACTTAATCTGCATCTCTGTCGCCACTGGCTACAGGCGTTATGTTACATTTACAGTTATGGCATTTGGCAGACGCTTATCCAGAGTGACTTACATTTATCTCATTTAAACAACTCAGCAGTTGAAGGTTAAGGGCCTTGCTCAGGGGCCCCAACACTGGCGGCTTGACAGTGCTTGGATCTGAACACATGACCTTCCGATCAGTAGCCCAATGTCTTAACTACTGAGCTACCATAGTTCAGATTGCGCGCCAGTGACACCAGAGCTGGTGGTGTGATGTTAAAAGCGTTTCTCAGTCTCTTCCTGTTGGTTTCGTCTTCCTACAGTGACCCCCATGATGAGTGCCCACATTCCCATGAACACAGATATGAGTTCGCTGAGTCCTACTCATGGCCTGCAGCCGCAGTTACCCATGGTGCCCTCCTCTCACTGCACACCCCCACCGCCGTACCCCGTGGACAGCAGCATCTCCAGGTACATGTTTATTTAGTTTCAATAAGACTGCAGTACAATTGTTTCCAGATCCAGTCCAATCTTCTTTTGCTCTGTTCAAGTTCTTGATGTCTTTGAAATCAGAATACGGATAACAGGATACGTTCATATTGAAACTGAAAGGTCTAACAGATTCTGAAAGGAAAGGATCTTGATGTAGCTTGATTAGGAAGAACCGGTAAATGTATTGAGGTGTTTTCTTTTCCTGTAGTGGATCATGAACACTTTCAAATCAAATGAAACTTGCTGTGACCATAACGTTTTCTGTATGGCATACTGACTTGCTGTGGCTCGCGAATAGTTCAAATATACAGAGTGTAAGTGTGCTCAGTCTTACACACACTTACCTCCTGTCACACTGCATTTGCATATTGTAAAATAACACTGTGACTCAGTTTTATAACATAACAGCACTTTCAGCTGTAATTTTCAAATGACATTTTATCTTCCCACTGTTTCATAACGTGATCTAGTAAAACTGCTCCGGTGACTATTTGCACACTGTCACGTGTCTGTGCAGTCACACCGGTTCCCCTAAAAGCATTTAATCAAATACGTTATTTATAAAGATTAAGACGAGTTTAAGTATTTTGTTAAGGACAAATTTAAATTCAGTTTTATTTCTAAAGTGCCTCTAATAATGGGAATTGTCCCAAAGCAGCTTTACAAAGACATCAAATCCAGACATAACTTATAGGTTATCTCTAATGAGCAAGCCGGGGGCAGCGGTAACACAGAAAAAACTCCCTCAGACGTTAAGTAGAAGAACCCTTGAGGGAACCCTGAAACCATTTAGGGGACACTGGATAGCACAATAAACTGATTAGATAATTTACATGAAGTCTACACTGTTGAAGTTATAGACTGCTCACTGCTGGAGATTTGAATGATAAAGTGTTCGTTATGAGATCTGGACTTTGAAACTAAAGGAGCTTAATGGACTGGATTGGGGAAACGAGTTGTTTTAAAGTGTCATTGTGGTTTATATATATATATAAAAACATTTGTTAGCATCATTTTCACTTGTAACTCCGTTATTTCAGTTTCCTGTTACGGTTGGGCTGCTCATCCTGTCTGGACTACTTCACAGCCCAGGGACTTACCAGCATCTACCAGATTGAGAACTACAACCTGGAGGTGAGACTCTGCCTGTTACCTTATGCTTCTGTTCTGGGGGCAGTCGCTTTCTTTTTTTCTGGAGAAGAAACTCTGAGCTGATTGGTCTGTTATTCCATCAGTTTATGTAATATACTGTTAGATCTGTTGTAGCTGTCAAAAGGAGTTCTAGTTGGAAGGGACAGAAGATGGGTATATATATATATATATACAGTATATATATATATACATATATATATATACACAGTACAGGCCAAAAGTTTGGACACACCTTCTCATTCAATGCGGTTTCTTTATTTTCATGACTATTTACATTGTAG
>JAOVVG010000017.1:18200299-18213017 GCA_028566375.1 Leptodoras nelsoni
TGACTGACTGACCTGTGGAATGTTCCAAACAGGTGTTTTTTGAGCATTCCTCAACTTTCCCAGTGTCTTGTTGCCCCTGTCCCAACTGTTTTGGAACGTGTTGCAGGCATCACATTCAAAATGAGTGAATATTTGCAAAAATATTTTTTTAATCTGTTTGAACATTAAATATCTTGTCTTTGTAGTGTATTGAATTGAATATGGGTTGAAAAGGATTTCCAAATCATCGTATTCTGTTTTTATTTAACTTCATTGGAATTGAGGTTGTATGATATAGTGTTACAAAAATACAAAGTTAGCTCATGATGTTTGCATGTTGCTGGGTGATATGAACCTAAACGTCACTTATTCAGAGCTGATTAGTTTAGTGCAGTCTGTCACATTGATACTCCAATCTTATCCTGAGTGACACTGGGTGATATGTGATGTTAAATGAAGCGGGTAAACATGTCTTTAGCCTCTAGCTGCGAGTGCGACTGTGCTGGCTCCTTGCTGAGGAAGCTAATGGAAAAGCTTTCAATGTTGGAAAACTGAGGAAAATGTCAGCTCGCATATGACTGGATTGATCCAGCACCCCCGACACCCCCCCTCCCTCCCCAGCAAACACACACACTCTTCTCAGCATCCCAACACTCCACCCTATCACATAAAACTGCCTCTTCACTTCAGAGAATGTGATGGGTGCAGAGGGACTTGCTTTGTTAAACAGTCTCCCAGGAGCCTGAGCTGAGGTGGCATATGATATTGGGATCGACTGCAGAGGAAGGGAGCAGATAAACCCTCAGAGAGCTGGAACATAATATTATAATATTATTATAATAATCTAACATTTGGTTGGTCTCCATGAAGAAAGTGGACTTTTTTAAAAAAAAAAAATTGGAATGAACAATGGAAGGTCCTCATAAAACAAAGCTGTGTATGTGTTTATTGGCAGGTCTGTGATCTGATTTCAGGTGTATGGATAAACGTTTGTGGACACCTGAACAGCATACTCATATGTCCTTGTTAAACATCCCATTCCAGATAACTTTGCTGTTATAATGGATGGATTATGATGGATTATTTTTCTGATACTATTTATGATAGTATTTCTTGTCTTTGATATTATCCACAATTACGAGACATGATTTAATCATTAGGATCAGTTTTACTTTGTGTGATTTCACCCTGTGTGTGTCTCACTCTGCTACTCCTAATGTTCACACATGTAAGGCACCGTGCATCTATCCGGACATGCTTTTAGTGTCCATTTATGTGCATGTACATCCAGAAAAGGTTTACAACAACCTTCACTCCTCTGAGACAGCTTTCAGTTAGATGTTGGAGCGTGGCTGTGGGGATTGGTGCTCATTCAGCCACAAGAGCATTAGTGAGCACAGGCACTGATGTTGGGCCATCATACCCATATGTAGGCCTTGTGGACTTCAAAGTTGGAAGCACAGAATAATTAAGATTTTCTTCACTGGAACTAAGAAGCCCAAACCTGTTCTAGCATGACAGTGTCCCTCTGCACAAATAGAGATGTGGTTTGCCAGGATTGAAGTGGAAGAACTTCAGTGAATCACTGAACACCTTTGATATGAAATTAACCACTGATTGGACCCCAGGCCTCCTCACTCAACATAGCCATGCTCCAAAATGAAAGCCTTCGCAGAGGAGTTAGGGTTATTGTAACAGCATAAGCTGTAAACAATAAACATTGTATTAAAAATATAGTGTCTAAACCTTTTGTTTTTCAAGTACTGTGTACACTGTTGCACTCCATATGTTCCAAACGATACTTATCAGTTCAGGTGTGTTATCCAGTGCAGAGAGTCATTCCCACGAACACATCCCTGCTAACCACGCTACCCTTTTTCTTTCTTCCACTCATGCTTCTTTTCTTTCCAAATATCATGAATAATTTGTGGCTGAGCTGCACCACACATTGACAGCTGTGCAGTCATCTTGCAGGCTGTTTTTTTCAGATGGGGTAAATAATGAATAAAGCACTACAACAAAAGCATGAATCTCACCTCTGCTTACCTGCTGATGAACGGCAGAGAATGATTCAAATAGAAGTAATTCAGGACTATTTTAGATGATTGTTTCAGGCAAATATAAATATTAATATATATATTTATATATATATAACTAATACAGTTATTATGGGATTAAATGGAGGGTTTATCTGGAAACTGGAAGCAGTGCTAGAAAACTGGTGAAGGTCCCAGGATACTGGTCACAGTCTCATATACAGTTAATCGGAATATGTAATACTGATCAAGCTAGAAATAAATGAGTCTTATGTAGCTTGTGTTCTGTATAATGAGTAAAGATATCACTGTGTCTGTTAGATTTATGCTAATTCAGCTTTCCTAAACTGAAAATATAGTGTCTTATAGTAAATATATATCATCTGTGTCTATTTATTTGGCAGTATCCAAGGTGAGTGAGAATGTATAAAATGATGTTGAAGAATCCAACTATAAATCAAACACCAAATTTCCTTCAACTGTGCAGAAACAAGTGATTATAATAGTAGGAAGTTCAGCCATGACTAAATATAAGCCAGTATTAATATAAACACACTAATGACAAACATCTTACTGAAAACAGTATTATTCAGTATTATTCCTCTCTTAAACACACAGCATCTATCAAGCTCATACTATTAAGGGTTTTTGTGCACCCACATATACCTACTACCTACCTGTAACCCTCCACCCCCCATTACATAAACCTGTTATTTTTACCCTCTCACAGATTTGGCACTCACGCTCATCATCAACCAAATGTCGATCCCTCCAGGCATTAAGCTGGTATAGCACACTGCTCTATTGTTCAGATTCATAGGTAATATATGTTTACGACATTCATTCCTTGTCTGTTGATTGATCGGTGTATTGTCTGCACTGTACAAAGAGTTTACAGCTTTCTTAAAGTTGAAAAACTGTAAAGTATCAACAACAACAACAAAAAACAATGCAAAAAGAACTCTCAATTTTTCATGTGCTAGTGATATTAATTATAGATTAATGTACGCCATAGAAAACAAGAAGGTCTGGTTCATGTACAGGTGATAGAGTTACAAGGCATTATTTATGGTGTTAACTCTTACTAAATTTAGTGCTCTCTCTCTCTCTCACACACACACACACACCTTGCTGTATGTGAGTGTGTATGCTGTGTTCTGATTCCTTTGTCAGCCTATTGATTGGGCCCTTTTTCTATTCATATTTGATATGCCTGGAGGCACTGTCTTAAAACCATCCCAAGACTAAAAGGGCCCTTTGATTGAAACAGGATTGGAGCTGTTAGTGTGCCTAATGATCCACGTCCACACCTTACAAATAGGACCAGAAACACTTAACACTGCTACTGTTCTAGACAAGCGTTTCCTCTTTTACAATAAACTCATTAATACTGCCATTCAGAATCTTGTGGAAGAAATCTTAATTGTAGTCTTAATTGTTGACTTCCCAAACACAACAGTAATTATCTAAAGAACGCACCCTATATGTCCAAATGTTTGTGGACACCTGACCATCACACCCATATGTGGGCCTTTCCTAAACTGCTTCTACAAATTTGAAGGATATTCTCTATGCATGCTTATCTTATGATCATAATCACACCCATCAAATATTAGGCTCATTATTCAAATGTGTACATCAATTTCTATCTCCTTATTTGAGCCATAGAGCTTTATATTCCTGAAATTTATATTCCTGAAACAAAACACAAGGTGTCCAAGGTTTGAAATAAACCCAATCAATTGAAAAGAAAACTATTAGAATAATAATAATAATAAATATTACAGATAAAGGTTTCTATGCTTCATGGTTCTCTGGCGTTCCCAGACCACACTTTTTATGTGCTATAAAGGATAGTAAGAGTAGTAGGAGTCAGGTTTCAAAGGAAGAAAGGCAACAGTTTACAAATTTCCCTTTGAAATCCTTTTTGGAGCTTTATAATAGAAATACAATTACATTAAATGCCACTCAGTAAAATAATAATAATATGAAGAATGATATTTTTGTCATTTCAAAATATTTTTCATCATATCATATTATGTAGGTATATAACATGTTATAGCCTAAATTATAACTATAGAAGTAAAGTTGGGGTAAAGTGTGTAACAATATGTAATGAACAAATACTTTTGGCAAATGTAGCTAGCTATCAGGACAACAGAAACACGTGAAGCATATTGATAAACACCGCAAAATTCTGTTAAGATGGAGTCAGATTCTGTTAGAAATGTGTCATTTTGATTGATTTGAGGATGTCTTTCCTGTGTAACCTGAATAAATGGCGTCTTTACTTTCGATGACAAGGTGATTCTTGGGTGTTTTAAGTGTAAACAAAGGGGCTTAATTACTGTCATCCCATAACAATGTAGTAAAGAGCCTACACTAGACATCTGTTGCTTACCTTCAAAGCAGTCATTAGTCTGCTGCAGGATGCAGAATGCCGAGCTGATGAAGTTCTTCAGGTCTGTTTTACATGCCTAAAGACTGTGTTCATAGAATATATATAATTAGGAAGATATGATGGATCATAAAACACCTTTTAGTTTTGATTTAATTATTTTTAATCAATAAAGAGACCCATAAACTCAAAAACAGCCTTTTGCAAAAGTCTCTGTTTTGTGGCTTGTGTTTTTGTTGTTGTTGTTGTTGTTGTTTTGCCATGAAAGAAGCTTACAGAACTTTTTCAACATAAAGTCATATTTAACTGGTTAAAGAGAAACTAGTTAAATAAAAGGGCTATATTATAAAATAGGTTATATGACCATATAGGCCTATAATCTACATGCATGTAGCCTGTTGTCATACTTGAGGTGTGTGTCACATCCCAAACCGCTTACTACCAGTCTAAAGAAAGTGGCAAAGCAGAAGGCCGTTCAGATTACCATAGTGGCAGTAGGAAGCCTATTTAGTAGCCTACTCAGTGTAGACGGTGTACTGTTTAGTTTAGTGTTTTAATTTCCTTTATAACCCGAACTGAAGTTTTTTCCGACATATGTTATTCTGAACTTTTTCATTCATATTATTATTATTATTATTATTATTATTATTATTCACTCTGATTAAATGTTTACTAGTGACGAAATTACTATTATTATAACACTACTACTACTACTACTACTACTAATAATAATAATAATAATGTTAGTTACATTTACATATGTTATTCTGAACTTTAATTTAATTAACTTAATTATTATTATTATTATTGCTTATCTACACAGTGTGCAGTGTAATGCTATCTCTACAGCCATTAATTTTGAGCTGTGATCCTTTTGGATATTTCGTCCAAATAAAATTTTGCCCTGGGAATTTAAAATAAATAGTTTTTTTTTAATGCAAGTACAATGAATAAATCAGTATCGCCCATTTACAGCTGATACACATCCATTACCTAGGATTTAAACACAGAAAACGACAACACGCGTCTAATCATTTCAGCTGTGATGTTTGAGGTAATTTTAGTATTTTGTTGCTTTTTATTGTCTACCTCCTAGTACCCATCATGCACCGGGATTTAACGCGATAACACTAACATTACCTTTAACAGCTGTGTGATTCTCAAAAGTGAACGGATTTGTGTACATTTCTAAAAGATTTTTTCATACAGACTTGATTTCCCCCTTTTTTTTCAACGAAATCAGCGTTAAAAAAAACAGCAGCACGTAAATATTGACTTGAATCATTTTATTCAGGCAAACAAGAACTGTAAATAAATAATGTTTATAGATTAAAAACAAATATTTTAGCATTTCATACATTTAAACAAGCTGAAGAGGTGTATAGCCTACTGCAGGTGTGTTGCTGATTCCTGTCCAATTCATGTGCAAATGGCCGTCAAAATAGCCTAAAACAATAATAATAAAACCGGAGAGCGCAAACACGTTTGGGTAGGCGAGTTGAAAGAGTGGAAAATGTGTTGTGGAGTCAACAAATCAGTCAAGGTTTATATAATACACAAACACTCTTGGTTTTGATTAAATCTCGCGGTAACTGTAGTGCGTGTTGTGCCAGCAGAGCAGCAGCATGGCGTCCCTGTGCGCGGCGCTGATTTCCCGCAGCTCAGCTGATGTTGCCTGTGATAGCTGTGTCCTTTCCCGCGGCCGTTACTAACTCCACTGGCCCCCGGATTGTTTTGGTGATAATATTTTGGGTTTCGGGAAACACCGCCCTTGTAGTATTGGTTTGGGTAAAGCCCTCCTGACATGGATTTGCGCCCGCACGATATCATCCCACAGCAAAAGCCTCAATGTTGAACAACTAACCCGGGGTTATAAACGTAAAGCAGGACACACATGAGCTCTGTAAGGGTTCGTTCAGTGTAATACAGGTAACCTGTTCGCTCAAAGTTGTATAGCTGTTATTTCAATCCACACTTGAGATTTTGCTGTGCATCAGTCCTGCTCAGTCCTGCCAAACCAGCTGGGCGACTTCTGACTCACAATTTAGGCTACACAAAGCACAAACGGCATTTTGGAAACATTAAAATCATGGAAATCTCTTTAGCCTACACTATAAACATTTGCTTGGGAATCCCCTGTCACCTTACTACAAAATTCCCAGTGTGCAATTAACACCTACATTCTCAGAAATACAGGTACCAAACTGTATTTTTATTTGGCATCAGATTGGTCATCATCCTTTGTATCTTTAGTATAAATCTTTCACCCGTAATAATAATAATAATAATAATAATAATAATAATAATAATTGGACCTTTTACCTCTGGTGTACCTTTAAAGCTTTACTCTAAAAGCTAATTAAAGTTATGCCACATGCATCTTCCCAGGTTAAATAAAAAATAGCACACTATCCTTGATGGTACTGTCCCAGTCATAAACTAAAAATACAATTTGGTATCTTTATTTTTAAGAGAGCACCTTAGCTACATGGACACACAGACTCTATATCTATATTATTTTTAAATGGATAAAAACTAAAGGGGTTGACTAATCTCGTGCTATTGTGGTCATGTTAATGGAAGGCTCCACTAGTTTCCTTTACCCGAGTACTTAGGCGTATTTTAACTCAACCCTGGAGACTTTGCCATAATTTTGGCCAGCACTGACAAAAGGCTGAGACGTCGACTGAATATTTTTGTAGAAGCGGATTCATTCCTTATTTCAGTCCATGTTGCGTCTCCTTGTGTCTCCTCAAGTCCACTTTGCGCTGGAAGCCTTTTCCACACAAGTCACACCCAAAAGGTTTAAAACCAGTGTGTTTTCGGCTATGCGTTATCAGATTTGAGCTCTGGCTGAAAGCTTTGCCGCATACTTGACATTTGTGGGGCTTCTCTCCTGTAAAATAGAAAGAAAATAGATGTCAATTCTTGATCTACTCATTTCATATTGTGTTATAGTCTAAACATAGGGGATATTGACAAGAGGGTTAAAGGGGGTTAAAGCTAAGGTTGGGGGGATGGGTATTGTTATTACATTTTTTAAGAATTTATTCATATGACTTCAAAATCTGTGAGATGATCGAGATTTATGAGATCAGGTTTAAAAGTTGCATGTGTGGCCAACCATGAAAACAATCCCACTAGAATATAGCAATACTGTTTATAGGCTAATTACAAAACTGATAGGATGAATAAACATCTTATATGGACAACTGCTGACTACATTTAAATCACCAGTTCATTCTGTGTAACGTTTCACAGGCAGTGTGTATTCAATCATACACCCACCTCCCTGCTCCAATCAGACTACAGCACAAGGTTCGGAAATTCTATCATTTTGATATTCTATCATGCATTTTCCTAAACTATACAATGTTTAGATGTGTCATGGTTGTTCGTGTAAATTCAGTGAATTTATTTGAAAGCTAACATTCTGTGATAAGAAACCCACCTGTGTGAATAAACGTGTGTTTCTTCATGTCTGATTTCTGATGAAACCTCTTGCCGCAGTACTGGCATGGGTAAGGCCTCGTATCGGAGTGGATGAGAAGGTGCGTGGACAGAGTAGAGGATCTTTTGAACGTTTTCCCGCAAATTTTACAATCAAAGCTTCTCTCCTGTGAAAATAAGATGACAGGTAATGTTTAAAAACAAACAAACAAAAAAACCCACTGAAACAGTTCAATCTGTGGGTGGCCGATTTTGGAGACCTGAACTACAGTTACCTGAGAATGAACAGATCTGTGCTGTTCCAGGCTGACTGCATGTCCAAAGGTTTTCCCACAGATGTCACAAGCAAAGGGTCTCGTTCCACTATGGGACCTCCGGACATGTACTTCTAAACCATGTGGAGTGGAAAACACCTGTGGGGCAGAAAAAACACTGTATTAAACAGTACACCACCTGAGGTATTTGCCACACAGTGTTTCCTAAAGAGCTCAGGGAACTTCAGACAGGCTACAAGCTTGAATGTAGCAAATAGGGTTGGGAGACTAAAAGTTACTCCAGTCGGCAAAATAGTAAACAGTAAAGTTGTGTGCTGTTACCTTGCTGCATTTGATGCATCTGAAGGCTCCATTCAGCATGAGGCGAGTGCATAGCCCGGCTGTGGCCGTTTTCATTTTGGGTCTGTGAATTTCCCTGTCTACATACAGTCCAGGGGCAGCAGGAGGCCGCTCGAATAGGTTTGTAGTCGACTCATAATTGCCATAAATATTTGTGCTGGACCCCCTTTCACCAAAAAGAGAAGGTCCGATCATTCTTTCTCCATAATAACTTAGGGAAGGGTGATGGTGATTAAAGTTCTGCCGGACCAGTTGTCTCATCTCAGAGCCTGAGTAACTGTTGTTCCATGGCTCGAAGGGCACCGCAAATGGCTGCGTTTCATCAACACTTGGTGAAAATGACTTGTCAGAGTCTGTCAGGAAAAAAGAGCAGTCAGTATTTCCTCAATTCTGAAGTCTGTTACAGGTATAGGTTGCTTTTTTTGGCTTGTGTCAATGTCATTTAATATGTTGTGCATATTAGAAATGGATGTTAGTGGATGTCTAAGTTGCAATGCAGTGAAACATAAACACAACATACACATACAGTATATAGTATATAGGCTAATTAAATCAGATTAAAGATGCGTGCTAGTGTAATACAGTATATACATCGATAAAAAGAAAAAAAATCAAATTAAAAATGTTATAATTATCAATCTTAAGTTAAAATAGTAATACTATTAATAATGATGATCGCTCATTAGCATTTACTTGGTGTGCAGGTACCACAAGGTTCAAATGTAAAAAAAATGTTTTAAGATGCTATAAAACTTGCTTTTAATATTTTTGTTTCAGAAAAGGGTACTGAACAGAAGGCTCAAGTCCTAGTCGCTGGGTGACTATCATCAACAGTAAACCTTTACATCTGTAAAGGTGCATAATTACAGTTCAAATATGTAGCCTAAATCATTTTAAAGATACAATATATAACATTTCTAGGTGAAAGATACATGCATACATGTACAAAGATACAGCTTAGTTTATAAGTGTTTAGTATATATTCTGAAAGTAAATATCTATATTTATTTTAGTAATAACAGCAGCAGCAACAACAACATTATTATTATTATTATTATTAATGTTGTTGTCGTTGTCGTTATAATAATAATAATAATAATAATAATTATTATTATTATTATTATTATTATTATTATTATTATATTATTATTAATGTTGTTGTTGTTGTTGTTTTAATTATTATTATTATTATTATTATTATTATTATTATTATTATTATTATTATTATTATACCTCAGTAGCATTCCCCTAGTTAGTGTGCTGATAAATACTCCAAAGTTCAAAGGTGAAAAATTAGTTTCAAGGCGTTAAAAAAGTAAAACACTTGCAGGTACACTTCCCTATATACTCTGGTGGTTTATATAGTCGATGCATAAACAAACCACTTTCGTTCACAATGACTAGAGCGCTAGTTGTTATTCTAGAAGCAAAACTACTACAATAATCCAGAGCACACAGAGGCTGGTACCTGGTGATGCAGAGGGCGATGGAGGCCTCCAGTCCTCATAGTCTGAAGAGCGATCACACCCGCTGCTGCTGCAGCTGAGCGGAGAGCGTGAGGCAACGGCGGAGGAGTCCGCGAGCGTGAACACTTCCGCCGCCTCTGCACTGCCAACATCCCCACACACCTCCTCTCCTTCTGTACTCCCACTGTCTGCAGTATCACACACACCATGGGCTTAAAAATGTGTTTCAAAATCATTTGTCCTTTAAACAAAACCGGGAAAATCTGGCGGAAAAGCCTCATATCTGTCATATCTAATGTAAAATTACAAAAGGGCCATCCTCGTCGTATGTATAAGCTTTATAAATTAACATTTTAAAATGTAAAAAAAGAATTAATAATCGAAAAGAAGAAACAAATGAAAAACGTTTAATGTAATTTAAATAAATCATTCGTACTGACAAAGAGCTTAGAAGATGAACTACATTAACGCCGGATTGATTTTTATTATTCTAATAAATATACATTACATAAAAACTATTTATTATATCATAAATAACTTACATCATTACACATTTGTCATTAGTCATACATCATAACGCTATCTAGCTATCTATATAGTTTGTAGCAAAGCAATAAATGTTATTCTAAAAGTTTATTATTCTATTTAAAAAAATGTATAATAATCTGAAATAAAATACCTGCGCATATACGAGCTAAAATCGTATCGAATCTGTTGTAGTTGTCCTCTAAACTCCGCGTCTCGTGGTAGCTGTGGGCCTTTTTACTCTTCACCAAGAAAGACCGAGGCATTTTTCTTGTCTTTACTCTCCTTTTTCCTACAATTTAGAAAGATAGAGCAAGTGGTGATCAGTGCGTCTGGAAGTCCAACTGAAAGGCCGTGAAGGGAATCAGCTCTCCTGTAAGGCTATAAGGCAACCTGAGAGCGAACTGCGCATGCGCAACTCCCTTCGCCCGTCTGCCAGGTGTTGCAAGTAGACAGGTGCTTTAAATGAAAGCCAACCATAAGGGTTCCTGCGGGTTTTTGTTTTTTTTTTTCTGGAGGAGGAGGAAGAGGAGGGGGAGGAAGGGTCCGTCGCTGTATAAATGAACACGGGCACTCAGCCCCATAGGGAATTGGAAGCAGAGCAATCAGGATTAAATGATACACTGGCTTTATCAGTCTGATACTCGATCTGAAGCAGCCGCAGGAGAGGAGAGGAAATGCTGAGAGACGGGTTCAATACAATTCTGTTTCAAAGTCACACATTTAGTGCCGGCTTACAGTTTTAAGATCACTCATATCATTAAAAAAAGCCTGTAAGGGACTAATCTGTGCACAAATGCAAATGCAATTTGATGTCCAGTATCTATTATTAGTTTTGTATTTGATAAAGGATACTAATATAGGCCAAATAGCTACACTTATAAAAAGGTATAAACTATGTCTTTTCTTGTTACTGGGGTTGCTTTTCTCAAGCGGCACCTGTGTACTTTTAGTAATGATCTAAATCTAGATTTCATACGCGTGTTAGATTTAAATCATTTCAATACATAAATCGTTTAAAGGTAAGTTATTATATGCGCAAGGAAATGTACAGTTTTTTCGCGAAAGTTCAACCTAAGGATTCGCATGTAGATGTACTTATTTGTATGCTTTTGCGGCTCAAGTGTTTAGAATTAACGCATTAACGCAGGATCTTCCCACAACATATTTCTAATAGACCCAATCAATAAAACCAATCATATATTTTTTTCAGACATTTTCCTGATCATATCCTAAGCATACACACATTGTCTTATTTTAAGAGCAGAAACAAAAACGGCGTCGACACAAAACGGGCAAACAAAAGCGCAATGAATTAATGCGTCTGTAGTAGCCTATAGTCTGTTATTTTCCTCCCTGCTCGGATCTGATTTTTATGAAAAATAAAATCAGCTAAAGCTTTGTGTTGTGGTGCACACCACACGACTGGCACTTGCGTTGCACCGCCCTCTCGAGTTTCACGCCTGCTCTTTCCGCGAGCACGTGCAGGTGGAACAGAGACGCCTTGTTCTCATTGAGTGCAGAATCGGGACGCCGGTGATCTGCTGTCGTGAATCCCCCCTTCTGCCCCCTTACATCCTCTGGGGTGGAGGAACAGTAGGAACAGAGCCCCGCATTGATCCCGCAAAGCAGACGGACCGCAGGTATCCAGCTGATGCGCACGCGCTCTCTCACCTGCCGCACGCCGGCTCGTGCCATTCACCGCGTGAAGGCACAACCTCTGAAGACCCCCACCCCCCCTACACACCACACTACACATCACCAGCTTCTGTGGTCTTTACTTTCACTAAAGAGGCATAAAATAAACTTTTGTAGCATAACCTGTCACACATTGTCCCGTGGTAGCTATTCCAATTGTTATGAGTGCAACCAATAATTCATGGTTCCCGTTATTTTTCGTAGAGTCAAACACTGTCAGGATAATGCAGATTAGCGATTAGTTATAACTGCATGACTGATTTAAACAAAGCTTAAGTTCTCACTATATGGACGAGGTAGCGCACTGACTTTATAGTTTGCACGCAGTGACGCTTCCTGCACAATGTACAGGTTAGTTATATTAAAAAATGTAAACTAGCTTGCATTAGGCAAATTTCTCGTCACCCAAACTCCCACCGGAACACGCACACAGTCCCAAAGACTGTACAGCTAAAGCAGCACCACACAGCCCCAGAGACTGTACAGCTAAAGCAGCACCACACAGCCCCAGAGACTGTACAGCTAAAGCAGCACCACACAGCCCCAGAGACT
>JAOVVG010000017.1:18229985-18250067 GCA_028566375.1 Leptodoras nelsoni
TGCTCAGGGGCCCAACAGTGGCAGCTTGGTGGTGCTGAGGCTTGAACCCCCAACCTTCTATTCAGTAACCCAACACCATAACCACTGAACCACCCCTGCCCTAAATACTAATGGAAGTGCACACCTGGCAGCCTGGGACTGTACAGCACAGCTACAACTAAAGAAGTTTCAGATATACACACCACGCTTTACAAACATAACACACACTGTGGGTCATTTATAAATCACATTCAGCACACAGCAATCCGTGTATCGGTTTGCATAACAACAATCAGGATTGAGGAACGATGGAAGGAAGTGGACGGAACTAAAAGAAGTTTTAAAATAATGATGATCTTTTTTGGTTTGGCTCAAACATTATTAACTCTTGTAGATGGACATCAGAAAATTATTTGGACACAGCAGAGACAGGAAAGGAGCAACAAGAGATGAGACTCAGCGAGGGAAGACCTACCTGTAGTGGGTGATAAACAATTTGGCAAGCTAACCTACTTACAGGTCTGGCAAATGTAAAATCCTGAATGAGTATGTGAATTTGGCTATGGTTGAGCAGATTCAGCTTTTTGGATGTAGCACCAGAGAAAGAGAAGTAGGAGGAGGAGGAGGAAGAGGAAGAGTAGGGTATGACTTTAGTGCCTAAAAAATGTTGTGAAAGTTCATAATGTAGGCTGAAATAATATTTCCATAAAGATTAACATCTATGCATTTTTACTGTTAGCAGCAATAGTATGGCAGTGGCCAAAGAAAAGGAAGTTCATGTAGCACATTTTATACACAGCAGGCAGTCAAGAAAAAAAAAGAATTGTGTAATCGGCAGACCTGTGCCCCAGCAGAGCTTTATGTCTTGCAAAGCCCAGGCATTGCTTAAATTTTAATGTTTCTGATACCGATTCTGTTTATCGGAACTGGTTCTGATCGACACTTGCGTCGTATTCTAATATGACTTTGGAGAGAAAAATAATAACAAACTGACACTTTACAGATGCTCCCTTAGCGGAAGTGTTAAGCTGACACTTTATAGACGTTTCCTTAGCAGAAAGGTCTGATGAGTGTTAATTTTTTGGACTGTAAAATGCTCATTGCAGTTCTCTCAGGAGACATGCACTTTGACTTGAACTGAGATATGCAAACTTTAGGAACCGATAAGCAGAATCAGAATACACATCTTATCAAATCCATGGTTCCTTTTTTGGATTTGGAGCTTCTTGATATCCAACCCTACATCTGACAGGTCAAATGTTTGCATACTGAGCATGAATGCATGGTGCGTGTAACTGGGATGTGTTTATCAGGCATGATCGTGTGGCGATGACGATCAAAATATAATTTATGGGTCAGCACTACACAGCACTGTTGATTTCTTGAATCAGAAGGTCTTTTGTATAACAGCAGTTCTGTGTACAGCTTGTAAAGCAGCATAGATGTACTTTCTTCTGAAAATAACTTGACATACAGACATTAATGTCTGGCAACACATGTGAGTACACCTCACAGATAAATTGTGTCCAATTGTATCGTCGTCCCTCCCTGGTGTCATGTGACTCGTGTGACTTAGAGTTACAAGGTTCCAGGTGTGAATGGGGCACAGGGCTGTTAAATTTGCTACTTTGCGTATGATTCTCTCATCCTGGCCACTGGACATTCAACATGGCACCTCATAGTGTTGTCCCATGAAAAGATATAATAAAATATTTGCAGAAATGTGAGGGGTGTACTCACTTTTGTGAGTGACTGTATATATACATATATACAGTATACACACACACACACACACACACACACATATATATATATAGATACACACACGTGCGTGTGTGTGTTGTGTGTGTTATGTTATGTTAACTGGCCAGAAGCACACACAAGTGTTGCACAGAAATGATGGGAACGTTGCAGGGGAATCACCCACAGCTGTTTCTCTAATCACCCAAAACTGAAAGGTTGAACAATTATCTCAAAGTGCTTATATAAACAGTTGTTTATTAATTAATGAACCAACTAGTGGACACTTTTCACCCAACTTTCTTCACAGTAATTTTACTTTGAATAGTGGCTCAGCGGTTAAGGTCCTAAGATCTGGCCACTAGAGAGCCACCACTGAGCCCATGGCCCTTAATCCCGATTACATGAACTATATAATTTCGCATAGATTTATGCCAAATTAATACAGGAATGCACATAACTAAACAAATCACACCATCAACAAGCAAATGCACACGCAAACATAGATACAGCTCAAATAACAAAATCCAAAAACCAATCTAAAACCAAATATTAAATAAAAGGAATAAATCAGTGTGAAGAAGTGCTTTGGCAAGTAAGACCTCTGACACAGGTTCCATGTTTTTCACAGGACATTTCTTTAATGAAGTTTAGGAAGTATGCCCAAAGCATACTTTGACTCAACTGAGCTGGAAACAAACTGTAGTAAACTTCAAGACTAAAGCTGTAAGATGTAGTTTTCCTTTTCCAGGCCCACCATAAACTAGTGCACTAGTCTTTGATCTGAACTGCCATAATACAGTTTCATCCTAGCACCTGACTGCATGTTTGCTCTCCTGTCACCTGCTTGTCATTGGTCATCTCAGTCTACCTCATTATGACCATAATCATCGTTTTTTTTCCTTCCAGGCTGTTCAGGAGCAGAATCTTTGTTTTTTTCTTAAAGAATAGTAAACATTCTGATTTTTATATCCTGTTTTCAAAACCAACTACATATCACTGTATCACTTTGAGGTTTTGCAGAGTAAAAGGGAGTAGGCACAATTACAACCAAATATAAAAAAACCCTGGTTATTTATCTGATAATGTTTGCAAGATATGGTCAGATGATACATTCTCTGAAGGAGTGGTTCTCACAGTAGGGTGTGGTGAGTCATAACAGGGGGATCTGTGATTTTTTTTTTGTTACAGCAATGGCAATCTCAACTTACCATGATGAACATTATTATAGTTATTATGGAGTTCTTACACTAATCAGCCTGTTTGACAGCTCCCTTGAATTGAATGCGTTTAAGCCAAAACTCAATAACTTCAAAACAATCTATCTATAAATCATATCAAATTAGGCCAATTGTGTTCTGTTAGATGAAAGCACAGCAAGCAACAGAACATTATTGCACACATTTACATAATGTTAATGGAATAAAGTTGTACTGGTGATTTTAATTTACCGTTTAATGGGGTCCATGGCTATAAAAGTTTGAATCCCTGCTCTTGTTTAATAAGCCAATGAGTGGCATTAGGTGAAGATGAGAAGGGGTTAGTGATGAAGATGGATAACTAAGGCAAATGAATCAGGAGTGACTGTTTATAGAGAACATGACATTTTAATCAATACAAAACAGATTTACAATCTCTTCTCTTGACGCATTTGTGGCTTAACTGGTGAATCTCACTTTTTTATTTGTTTCCAGTCTAGCAATACAAACCTACAATATAACTACCTTTAATGCCCTTATTCTTTCCCACACAGATCACACAAATGTGTTGCCAGTTGCTATGTAAAAATAACATTTATGAGAATGACATCAATCTTGCTTTACCTGGCACCAACCATGGTATTTCTGATAAGTTTATTTAGATATGGGGAAAACCCAGTGTAAAGTACTGCTTCTCTGAATCTCCTCTGCTACCATAGACACACGCAACACCTTTAAGGGCCATCCCAATAAGCTATATAATGTGTACCTGTTTACTACAAGAATGTGTGTATGCAAAAGTTCTTTTGCAGCTTTCAGTAAAGAGAAGCTTTATGATGCAGTCTCACTCCCTGTCTGCCAGGCTATCCTATCTCTAAGTTTAATCCAGCGTGCTGCTAAATCTCTGTCTTATGTTTGAAAATGTGCATGCAAAACAGCAAAGCACAAAGTCAGCTTTGATTCCAGCTCAGTGAGTATCTGAGCCTGATAGGAAGTGGTTTCGCATATGGTAATGAAGATAGCTGATGTGTGGTCTCAGAACGGCCATGCAAAAGCAACAACTTTACCCTACAGCATGAGAGGTGCAAAAAAAAAAAAAAAAGTGTCATTTTCGGGCAGCAGTGTGACGCTTATTTTAAAGTGACATGCCAGTAGATGACATGGCTTTTGGTTGGTGTTGTTAAACACTGCCTAGGAAAGGCCTTTTTCTCACTTTCAGGTTTTTGTTTTGTTTGTTTTTTTAGAAGATGTGCTGTTAGGGAGAATCAATACTCAGTTTAAATCAAACTGGTGCACAATATGCAGAGAGTAGGTGACAATGAAACTTTTTCTACAAGACTTCAACTACCTGTCACAGGTTGAGTCGGTGTACTGGTGCCAGACAGACATGTAGGCCCAGTCTGAAGCGAATTTTTCCAGACAGAGTGAAACCTCTCTGAAGTGACTCATATAAACTCTGAACAGAGACCTGAGCACATTTAGCAGTCTGTATGTAATTTCCAGTGGTGGTGTATGTGGCCTAAATATGGGTGAAAGAGAATGAGCAGAATCAATGTTGTGGTTTTAAGCCTTAAACAATACGTTTTGTTAGGTTGTGCATCAGCGAAAAAACCTTACCCTGAAACAGTTGCACCTTTATGAACTGACCCTTAATAACCTTAAATGTTTGATCACTTGTCAGCACCACACACCCTCTGAGTCTGTGGTACATATATTGTGCCAGACTAACCATACAGTGCAGTCACAGAGGACACCAGACACTTGGACAGTCTCATTCTCTCTCATTCGCTATTAAAGCCACACATTCTGTGCCAGGCCTGTTAGTAGATTAACCAGATTTGGTAAACCATAGGCCTATCCCCACAACTGTGAGTGCATAAAACTGTGGCTAACCAAAACCACAGAACCACAGCTTGAGTTCTGAAACAGGATGGCAGTAAGCGTTCAGCAAAACCTGCCTCGGAGCAAACGTGCAGAACATCAGGTTCTTAAAACATTCATACACTTTGCAAAAAACACTAATTTGTCTGCTATGATATGGGAACACAGAAAATAATAACCTCATGCTGTCATGAGTAATACTGATACTATGAGTCTTGCCAAATCATAACAGCAGGACAGATTGAGTGTAAAAATCAGAAAGTCTTGTGGTCATTTTAAAAACAAAACAACATTGATCTCACAACTCAGTACAGACGCTTACAAGAACTTTTTCTCAGTGACTGTTAATTCACATCTCTATGCTTTTATTACTATTTCACTGTAACTATACTGTAATCTCACTACAACAATAAAATTAGTTCCATGACACATCAGTAGCTTGTGACCATTTAGTTAGCATTAATAACAGACTACTGGATGTAAATCTCACAAACCAAAAGCCGTATTTGTGCAATATTGAGAATTTTGCTCAAGCACTACCAACATTTCCATATTGCAGTCAACAAAAGTGAAAGGTCACCATCCATGAAAAAAAAACCCCTTTGCTCAGTGTAAGTTTCAGGATTTCGTTAACACTATTCCCATGACCCACTGTCTAAAACACAACGATGAGTTTAGAAATAACTTGCAGAAGTACACTCAAACTATTATAAACATCTTGCTAAAGGCAGCAAGTGAAACTATGAACTTTAATCTTAGACATGGTTAAGTTCTAAATAAAGACGTACGGGAGAGCCAGCACCTTTGCAACCTTTTTTGGTTTGAGTTAAACCACTCGAGGATGATTTATATAACAGACTTTGTCATGGCTTCCCAGATAACATCATGCTTGCTTACATCTTTTTTATCATGAGCAAGTTTCCCCAGTATCATCAGAGAGTGCTGTACGTTTTCACAGAAACCAAAAGAGTTGCGACATTACTGGTAAAGCAGCCTGATTGTAACGGTGTGCGGGTCAGTTGTAACAGCAGGCACGTACACAGACATCCAGAAAAATCAAAGCCTTTGCTACTCTGTGCTTTGTGTGAAACACCTTTGAGGAAAATCTTAAGTAATTACAAAAGATCACTGCATGCCTATTGTGAACATGTGGAGGAGAGCATACAGAACAAACATTCAGTTAATGATGTAATGTAACTGATTGGTGGTATCCTTTTTATTTTTGCCCCTGAAGCACAATTCTGTATAATTACAGTACAGTGCAAAAGTTTTAAGCACCCTATTGTTTTTAGGTACAACTTTTGATTTATATAAAAAGTTACTTTTCCAACAAAAAATTCAATGTTACACAAAAATGTTTGTATGTCAGTAACGAAAGCAACACATCACATAACGGACCACTTTTCAGACAAAAAACACAATGAAGTAATTGTAACAGTTAAAGTCTCCAGAAGAGCTATGGAGGATTCTCCAAGACTCTCAGTGAATCTTAAAAGCTAATTTCCTTTTTTGCATCTAAAACCCAGCAGCCATCATGATGTTTTTTTGTCTGAAAAGTGCTCTGTTATATAATGTGCTGCTTTTGTTATTACAAACATTTTTTGGGGTAAAAAAATTCTATTAAAGTTGTAGTTAAAAACAACAACAACTTTTGCACCGTCCTGTACAACAGGTGTTAGAAAAATACAGTTAGCTGCACCCATGTTTCTCTACAGTCTAGCAAACAGAAGGAGCATGCATGAATTCAGAAAACTATGCTAGCATGTAGTGTAGAGATGTGTGCACAAGTGCACAGATTTCAGTTTTTTTCCCCCACACAGACAAAGAGAAGTGCTCTTGTACCTGGAAATATATGCATGTAATGAAGACACCTTTGCCATCTCTGCCCTACCATGTGGTCTACAGTCTCAATTTTATAGAGTTTATTTTATATAGTTATGCCACGGTGCTACCGAATTCTCAATTTTAATTGGTCAGAAGGTGTTAATTACATTTTTATTACAGCAGCCCTGACGATGGTGTCCAGGTTTGTATGTATGCATTCCTTCTAATATGTTATTTAAATTTTTTTTATGGTGATTGAAACATTTTATTTAAACATTTATGAAAGGAGTGTCTCTAGTGTCAGGAATGGACAATACATTTCCACCAGAAGAAAATCATTAGAACAGAGGACTTTCCTGTTTCTTTGTGAAATGACATGCATGTTTTTTTTTCTTTTTATCTTCATGAGAAAAGGAAAAAAAAAAGATGCTGGTGAAGAAATGAATGACGAAGGTAAGTGATGAACGGAAACTGACTTGTCTTATGGACATTCCACTTCATTAAATGGTGCAATGAACAGTTAAATAAAGGGCTGTTTTTCATTTTGTTGTCATGAATAAATTTCATATTTTAAAATCAAAGGAATAAAACACACCAGGACAGCATAGTGAGATAGCAACGCTTCACACCAGGCTAGGTCACACCACCACATTACTGATTATTTTCCTATAACAGCATGCACCATGATGATTTATTCCAATGAGAGGAGTTGCAACTCTAGGTTTTACCTGAATCTCCAATTCAGAGATCTGCTGCTGGAGTTCAGCCATGGCAGCCATGTTATCGGCCTCTCTTAATCTCACTGCCATCACCTCCTCTTTATTCTGATAGAGACAGATAGTAACAGTGTGTGTGTGTGTGTGTGTGTGTGTGTATGTGTGTGAGAGAGAGAAAGAGAGAGAGAGAGGGAGGGAGAAAGAGGGAGGGGGTTATCTTTCTGCTACAGAAGCTGAAAACAGAACCCACTAGTTCCTCTTTACATGACTGGATTTGCTGATTGTGACTGTGGATAAGATCGCTAACACACATGATGAAATAGCATGACTTTCACAAAATGTGCAGATACACTGTTCTGATGATTGGGTTTCAGAAAACGGTTCAAGATTCAATATGATTAACAGTGTTTTTTGTTTTTTTTTATCACACCACAAGATTTCCAGCATCTCTCAGATGGTGTGAAGGATCAAACCTGAAGGATGCTGTCCTTACCTTACACTCAATCTCTGCCTGCTTGCGTTTGGACTCCTGCAGCTCTGAGTGCAGCATTTTATTCTGTGTGCTCAAAACCTGCAAACGATCCTGCAAACTGCGCGTCTCTTGCTCAGCTCGCCGCAACTGGTTGCTATGGATTTGGTTCTAAAGGTAAACAAAACACAGAATGAAAGTTTAGATTTGAATGCGTCCCCTCGTGCTTTCCCCGTCCTGTCTAATTAAATGAAGAGGCGATCTACAAGGAACTGCAAAAAAAAAAGGTGTGAAGATGACGTATAGATGCAGACCAAAAGATTGAATATTAACCTCTTGAACCAAGAGGACACAGTGCTGTACTAAATAATGATAAAGCCCTAGAACTGTTAAAGCCATAATGGGCTTTTCCACAGCTCAAACCACATTGGCAGCAATTTTGATTCGCTCTTTCTGAGTAGATTTCTGTGCAAAACTATATGGTTGATTTTAAAGGAGGCATATTATGAAACATTCCCTTTTTAAGGTTCTGTGCACATGCAGTTGGGTCTCTGGAGTACCTTGCAAACCCATAAACTTTGAAACATGAAAATCCAGTCAGTTCTTTATACGCTGTCTATTTCAGAAAACATGGCATTAATCACTCTGTTCAGAATCTGTACAGGATCCTATGTCACAAACAAACTCATTAGAATAATACCACCACCCAACCTGAATATCTCCAGATACTGTGTCTGTATCTCCACCCATAGCTCCCACATTTGAGAAAGGGTATCATTTTTCTTGTTTATTTATCATGAGTTGTGGCTGCTCCAGCTTTAATTCAAAGTTAATGAACATGCATGGGAAATACGCTGCTGTCGGGTATACGCTACATCGACTCCCAGCCTCAGAGGACAAAGCAGTTGCATGGAGAAACTTTATTTTTGATGGCCCAAAAAACTGGCAGCATAAAACTGTTCATGCGAGCTAAAAAGTGGGTTAGTATAATGCTGGATGCCAAACATTTCTTTACCTTGAATGTAAGTTAATGCTAGATGCATGAGCATCTTGATTTTTAAGCCATAAACACTGCTAGATGATCTGAATGTAAGCCTAAATGCACTCCCCAAGCATCCAGCAGTGATTATAGCCTAAAAATCACAATTCAAACTGGAGATATTTTGTATTCCATATAGATCATAAAGCCTTAAGTATAAAAAAAATTTTAATCGTTTGAGAAATGTAAGAAGTTTAGCACTTAACAGCACAGAAATTGTTTTTCTGTTTTTCGGGTATCACTCTACTTGGCTAATGCAGCATCTAGGTAATATGCCTATAGACACACTCCTATAGACACACTCCTTGGCACAGGAGGATGGGTGAGCAGTGGCTCATTATTTAAAGCAACAGGCACTGAAACTAAGCATTTAGAGAGGTGTTTTAAACATAGTGAAAAGACAGCTGTAGTGTATAATTCATGGGTATTCTGACAAAAGAATGTCCCAGACATTTCATTAAGTCTCCAGGGAACTGTATTAACTTGCAGACAATGGTATAATAGGTCCACTTTTAAGGTCCCCCATTTATAATACTATGCTTTACTGCAGACACAGCTAGGAAGAGAAAGTGTACTTGAAAAATACAATTATAATTCTGAAAAATTATTTCTAAAGGAAAAAAAAGATATTCTAATAGTTGACATGTTTCAATCATTTAGTTTCTGCAAAGCTGCAGTCTGGACTGCAACCAGGTAACATCACTGCCTAAACATAAAGAGACACAGGAAAAGAACTGGCGCCATCTTCTGTGATAGGAAAACATTAATCACCGCCACG
The DNA here is from genome assembly GCA_028566375.1 of Leptodoras nelsoni. Taxonomy (NCBI): domain Eukaryota; kingdom Metazoa; phylum Chordata; class Actinopteri; order Siluriformes; family Doradidae; genus Leptodoras; species Leptodoras nelsoni. Next base: position 18,239,611 of record JAOVVG010000017.1, read on the forward strand.
ACATTTACTAGATCATATTTGCATATACACAGGGATATTAAAATACCACCCAGAAATGCAGAAACTACAATCAGGATCAGCTATCATATTAATCATGTTAATCGAAAAGCTGCTACAGATACAGTAGCTAATGTCTAGACTGAAAAATTGCTGGAGTTTTTTTTTTAGCTTAAGCTTGACTTCTGTCGCCATCTAATGGTCTGTTCCTGAAAAAATCCAATCCACACAAAGATGTCTGCTGTACCCTTTATAAAAGAGAAAAAAGAGAGTGAGAGCGAGACCTGTGTCTCCAGTTCCAGCAGTCTCTGCCTGGTCTCACGGAGTTCAGCTTGGGCCTCTGCCTCTCGCATTCTCACGCTCATGAGCTCATCCTGAAGCTCGTTTGCCGAGTTCTTCCGTGGACTGTCCTTCCAGCGGCCAGCTGTACGTGCCAAGTGCCTCTGCAGAGGTAAACACTCTGTCAAACAGGCATTCTCCAAAAACAGCCCATCAATCAATTTCCCCAAACTTGTGTTTATGCAAATTCTGAATCCCCACATGGCAAAACATATCAGAAAATGTGAAACAAAAAATCGTTGGCAGTTTGGCTGAGGTGGAAAAAATGTTGCATTGTTTGAGAGAAGGTGCAATGAACTAAAACAAACCTATGAAGTATGATTCATATTTTTTTCTGACTTGGAAATTTGCTAAGCGCGTGAATGGAAACATAACTGTCTACACTTACCTGAAAGTGGGTGTACGAGTGCATGTATGTGTACCTGCCAATGTTCCTCCAGATCTCGGACTTGCTGTCTAAGCTCTTTGAGGCCTGTCAGAGCTTCAGCCTCCCTTATCTTTACAGCAATAAGCTCCTCCTGAAGACGCACCACATTATTCTCATCTGGCAGAGACGTGTTTCTCTGTAGCACACAAATACAGTTGAATTAATAACACAACAAAATTAAATAAATAAATAAATAAAAGCAAAAAAGGAGCTGCATCAATAAATAGTAAGTAGCTCATCTTGACATGAAGAGCAGTGAACTACTTTCATGGTCTCTGAAATGAACCCACCTTCTCTATGTCAAGGATTTTGTCCTGCATCTCCTTGAGAGCGCACTGAGACTCCGCCTCTTTGAGTCGAGCCTGGACCAGCTCTCTTTCCAACTGCAGGATGGACTCTTCAGAGTAGCGAAGGTTCCCCTTCTAGAGGCACAGAAAGGAAGAGCTATGAGGGATATGAGAGTTTCACTTTCACAATACTGAACTTACACACAACTGCAAGTCAATAATGATCCTAATTCAGTAACGATAACCACCTCCACCATCTGCACTGCTACAATCAGCTGGGAAAAAAGTATCACTCAGGAACTGATTAAGAATCTGAGATTCTAATTCCCTGTAGCTTCAACTGAAGAAAAGAGCAGTATTTTATACCCGTTCTCATGTAATAAGCTCTAAAACAACGTGATGTAAAACAACAGCACACAAAACCGTGTTACGTAAATAAATGATGAGATACACTTCTGCAAACACACATGATATTTAGAGAATACCGAAACCCTGCAACAGCAGTGTTATCCGTCAGCTCATACATATTCATGAGGCAATTTAGCATAACCAAGTATGCAAAGAGTGGCTGCAGCTGAGCTGCTATGCTCAAATAATACCTCCTAATCACTACAAGTGGCAATGCCAGACTGAGTTGCTAGGTAATTTCCCTCACGATTCTCCTGCCATGTTCAAAATGTTTTCCTGAATGCTTTCCCCTTTCTTTCTCTGAGCAGCAGGCTGAGATGCAGTCTTCCTATCCAGGAGGGGGCGCTGTCTGTAAATGGTCCTTACCACAGGCTGCTGCTGTTGTTGAAGCTGTCTGATGGCGCTTTGGGCCTGCTCGAGCTGCGCACTGGCCTCCTCGCTCTGCTGTTTCACCGTGGCCAGCTCCCGCTTGACCAGGTAATTCTCCTCAGCCTCCTGGGCTCGCGTTACCTGACCCTTACGCAACCGATCAGGGACAACAGACGGGATGAGCCAAGTAGGGAGCGGTGGGGAAGTTATTAAATTGCATGATGGAAAAATAAAGTTAGGCGTGGAATTCTGGAGTATCATCATGCTTATAGCAACTTTTTCATTTTTCATCTCGATCTGATAATCAATCACCAAATCAATCACCAAAATTAGGGTTAGATCTCACAGTAATCCTTTTTGTTCTGAACTGTCAATGTATAACAGGTATCATTTGGTTTATACAGTAAAACTGAATTTATTGTGGTCTTAAACATGCAAAGCCAAAAGAGCTATAGAGGAAAGGGTATGCTTAGAGATCTGCTTAATCTGTCATTCCCTTTACTTGGACTCTGTGAAAGGATTGGGATGTTGCAAAAAATATGCAACCGACTCAAATATTCAGATCCAACCAGTTGTCCAAGTAAGTGGAAATGGTTTAAGAACATTAAGGTTGAACATATTCCACCCTTTAAAACAAGAAGGCAGAAAGAAGAGAAGAGTGTCATTGGTGAGAGTAGTGTAGATTATACCTGGATCAATCTATCTGCCAAGGAAGCACTTTCCTACAAAGAGAAAATCCATAAAGAAAGGCACAGAGAGGGAAAGACCAAAGGACATCACAACAAGTAAAAAAAAACAAAACAAAAAAAACAACAAAAGTGCTTTTACACAGAAAGCTGTTCTTTTTCCACCCCACCTTTAAGACTGTTGCAGATTAAACAGTTTCCATAAAATAAATATAATAAAGCCAATGTATGGGAGACACTAAAGAACATTTGAAACAGCCTGAGCAAGGCAGGGTAGAGAAACAACAGCGTGGGTGTAGCGATATGAGTGTGAAAGCATGATAAAGCCAAACTGTGATCCTACAGCAACCTCAAGTGCGAGGCTGAAAACAGTGCAAGCAAAAAAGAAGCAGCAAGAAGCAGAGAATACTAGTGAGTGCCATGTTCATTTATGACTGCTTAATCTATCCAGTTGGTTAAAGTAGGCATGGGGAAATCCTTTGTGAAGTGTTGGTCAGTACACGGGTTAAGAAGCATCTCATGCAGGACGTTCGGAGGAAGGGAACGGGAGTCGAGACAATATGCGTTTTCTTCTTTACTCAAGGACCAGCACGAACGATTCGTTACCACTTTCAGCACGTGTGGCAGAGCAGGCACTTGTCATGCAGCCAATGACCCAGCATGCAACAGTGCGAGTACATGCTGTATTCACGACCATGTCATAGACTAGTTTGTACACAACCGGCCAGGTTTCCTGTGCAGCCGTACAGTTAGAGATAGTCTTACCTGATTTACATAACACAATTACAACACACCAAGAGCCCCATATAGCAAATCTTTCACTGTTATCCACATTAGCTTGTCGGCATGGATAACTCTAGGTCAGTCAGTAACTACGGTTATTCGCAGGTACACAGCCAAGTTAGTACATGTGAGCTCATGTCATGGTCAGCATGACCCATGAGTCATCAGTGAGTGATGAGATCATATAGGTCGATCATGATGATCGTATATGACAATGACGGATGTAAAATGGTTTGATGGACAGAGCTCGATTCGACCCTTCCATTAAGCTTCCAGCGGTCACTCACTTTCTCCAGTGTGTCTATCCTCTGCTTCAGCAGCCTGTTCTCAGTCCGAAGTCTCTGCAAGAGAAAAAAAAAAAAAAAGAAAAAGAAATGAGATCAACTGAGTCTAGAGAACGTAGAATCGCAGTATAGTGGTTTGGACAAAGTCATCAATAGACTGGAGTAAGTACTTGATGTAACAGGTGGAATTATCAGTAACCCAGGCACCCGGAACAAGTAGGTTTTGTGTTTGCACTAAAGAAAGTGGAGAAAACCCCTTAGTGAATAATTTATAACTTTTTTCAGGCTAGGCTGTTTCTAGGAAAACAAAACACAACAGCACAATGGAACTTGCACTTTCCTAGTAGGCTGCAATTGTCACCCCAGTGTCATTTATTCAACTAACCATTTTCTATACACTGAAGTACCAGAAAAACTGGTACTATGCCAGTGCATAATACATAGCAATGCCACCTGTGCACGTCATCGGTTGCTTCCGCCAGTGCCTATATAGAGCTGTTTCCACTGTAAGAATGACAAGTTATCATGATATTTTTCAACATGGTTTAATAGTTAGAGCTCGTGAGATGGATCAGAGTGATTCGGAAAAATAGTGACAAAGGCTGGATTTTTACGTAGGTAGTGTACCGTGTGTACCGTGACTATAAGATTTCTGGCAAAACTTTGAACGTACATCAGCAGTGTGGCTGTCAAATGATTCTGGGTGAACGTGACCAGTGCCGGCTGTCAAGAATTGTTTCAGGTGATAGGCGTGCAACACTGCCTCGAGTAACATCGGAATTCAATGCTGGGGTCTCAACAAACATCAGTGTGAGGACTGTGCAACGTTCCCTCCAAGATCCCGTGGGAACCTAACAAGTATTAACTGCCAGTTTTTCTGCTACTTCAGTCTATATTCTATATTTATTTATCAATATGGTTACTTTTCTAAAGTAGTACTTATTCCTAAAACACCCAAGTCAGCTTTCTTTTTGTTCATTTCTCTTGCACATTATTTCCGGAGTCAACTTTTTGCATGCCAGCAGAATGACTGCAAGCAGTGCAGATGATGCCAAAAGAGGAGGGGTAAAGCAGTGTGACTGTACACCTCTGTAAATAAAATTTAATTCAGGGACATACCTGTCATGGGCTGGGACATGCCCAAGTAGCAGCTAATTACTGTACTGTATGATGGAGAAGTCTTAGGCACATGAAAAGACTTCAGTGTAAAGCAAATATATTTGTAGTGAGCAAATATATTAAAACAGTGTTCCCAAGTACAATGTGTGCAGTTTTATAAGGAAATTAGATGCTAAGTTTTAAGCTCTTCTGGAGACTTTGACTGTCACACTTCTTTTTTTGACTGAAAAGTGGTCTCTTATATAATATGTTGCTTTCATTACTCACAAACATTTTGTAAAACATTTAATTTTTATTGGAAAAGTAACGTATGGAATATAAAATCTTTTTGTACTGACACAATAATGCAGAACTCAAAAACAATAGGGTGCCTAAGACTTTTGCACAGTACTAGATATTGTGAATATTCTAGTCTAGCCTATAATATTATATACAGATGTTTTTAACCAGAGTGGACAGGATGGCGAGCATAAGCAAGCATTTTCACTGTGACAATCACTTTGTTTCACTTCTCTGACTGGTACCCCAGATACTCTTTTTTTATTTTTTTGTCCATCCATGAAACAACACAATAAAAATGCACAAGGCAAAGTGTCCATCACCACAACAGACTCGCGTCAATAACATGCACCTTAATATAGTTACATAGCTTAGTGTAAGTGCAGTTGGATTCTCAGCTTTCCCCAGCCCTTATGAATTGTCCTTCACATCTTTCCTTAACCTCATGACGTTTGGTTAAAAAGTGGTTAGGAAAGGAAGGAGGGCGTAATTTTTTTGACTAATCAAACATAGTCATTTTCTACCACACAGCCTAGAATGGACAACACTGTCGAATTTTAACATTGAAGTGGCAGCTTGGCTGCAATTCAGCACTGTGCTGCATGCGCAGGAGAACGAAAAAGCATAGTGATCTGACGGACATTCATTACTATGAAGGGCTCATTATAAGGTAACAAAAACGCAATGACATGCCTGACACAACAAGTCCAACCAGACGCTCCCTTCAGCCTGACAGTGAGGAGGAAGAATAAGTTGGCCTGAGATCACCTCTGTGGCAGGAGAGCGCCAATCTGCCCCCTTGGCTTCCTTGGCTCTCCCCCTGCAGTTACCCAGTGTTGGGAAGGAGCGCAGTTTGTGTGCTCTACAGTGTTCACAGTGGCTGACAGTGCCCAAGTGTTACATGAGAAACGAGTCACTACATGGAGGAAGAGACAGTATTGCAGTAGTTATGTTACTAAACAAAATAAAGCACAATTTGTTGCAAAGCACAAAGAAAGGATGCAACAGCATTCCAGAGAGCCAAAGTTACTCTCAGGGGTGATGAGATGCACAAACCCTGTCTTATTACAACACACACGCTCTTCCAGGAGACCACCACGGGAGGGCACTGGTGTGTTGTGAATAGACAGTTGGAGAGCGTGCATTACTAGGAATTAGATCCAGCCTAAATATAGCCTATTTGATTGGTTGCTGGCAGATATTCCAGACAGCCTTGTAGTGAGACACTGAAGTGAATGTTATGGCTGTACCGCCGATTCTCTGATAGCTTGAGTGAAGTGTCTCACCTAACCGCCCTTCTTGAAAGTGAGCAAGGAAGAGGTGTGCATGTTTTTGTATCACCAGGTGACACTGCATCTTATATACAGGACACATGTTGTCTGTCTGTCAACCAGCAGGCTGGTGTAGTGATATAAAGGCTTCTAAGGAATACACGGAGGGGAAAATCCCATCATGAAACACGTCACTCATGCAATTAGAGAGCTGGGATTACATCCATAACCATAAATTATATACAGCATGAACCTATACATGAAAAGGCATCATGCTTTATTAAAGCATTATTATGCATCAGTAGTGATCAGAATCAACACATGAACATCAGAAATATGTATCATAAGCAAATGTTTTTGTATCTTCCATAATTTTGCTGTGGTCTCACCTTTATCTCTACCTGTTCCTCCATTTCCTTTGTTTTGATAGTAGTGTACTCCTTCTCTAACCTACAAAAATATGAAATATACTTTCAGTAACTACACAAAAACAGCCATTCTCTGACAAATCAGATTCAGATTAGATTTCACAGAAAGAACACTCACTTTTTCATCTTCTTGGCATTGTACTTGACTTGGTAGGCGACCTGAATCACCTTGTCTGGTCCACTGTCCAACTGATGAGGGATGACTTTCTGAAAGTACTAAAGGGCAACAAAAGTTTGACGTTTTTACCTTTCTTTTAGATTACTTTCTAAAATCAAACCTGAATGTTTACTCTAGAGTACAGATAACAAAGCTGAAAGCATTTTAATACCTTTTCATGTTTACACAACTACAGTTTTAAAGGTTTTAAATTTGTAGTTTCCCTTTAAATAACTACAAGACAAGTTACTGCAGGTCCAAGGAATAAAACAAGTGGTGATTATAGTAAAAAAAAATTTATGGCTAGGTACCCATGGCCACATTTCTGTGACCAAGATGATGAAATGTAAAACGCTAACACCAAGTAACATGTAAGCTGACTAACAGGGTTTACAGAGTTAATGTATTTTGTGTATTTGTCTTAATGAAGGTCATTTGGGATGTTTCTACCTAAAACTTAGTATAGTAAATAATAAAAAATAGTAAATAATAAATTAGCACCTGCATTGTGGTTTACTAAAACTAAAAGTACTTTTACTTATTCCATGAGCAAATTAATACACATGAAAAGTACGGAGTAAATTATGCATGTCTGTTTCTGCCGTATAAGGAAGGAACTATAATGTTTACTTGATTAAATGATGGGAAAAAACAAAGGTTCCTAATAAGATGACATTATTACCATAGAAAAACTGGTTTCATGTTAGATATTTGTTGTACATTTGCACCCTTTACACCAACAGCATTTAACTAAACATTATGAAATCCTATGAATACAAAATTTTATTTGACTTCCTGTTGTGTCTTGAACAGTTTATAAGGCGCATTTCATAGCTTTTCATCAACGCTGCAAGAGACTTGCTGCAGCTATTAAGAAAAAAAGCACTTTGTTTCAAGGAGGCAAAATTATTCTTTGTGAATCATTCACACAGATTGCCATTAAAGTCCCAATTTCATCGAACATGCATATTAAACTGGGGCCTAAATGTCCAATGCCAAAAACAAAATAAAGTGCATCAAACCTGTAACATGCCCTCCATGTCCAACTGGATGAGCTCTGCTTGATTCATTTGAAGGATGGCCAAACCAACACGGAACACTATCTCCAAACCCTACCATCACAGGAGGACAGAACAATCTTTCAGAAAGTGTCTGCAATAAACCCTTTCATTCAACAGGGGGCACACTTCCCTAACATTTAACATTCTGTTCAAACAGCTTGCAGTATAAAGCAGTGCACAAAGAACGAAGCTAAATGGCAAAATCAGGTGTGGAGGAATATTAATAATGCATATTAAGTTATTTATATTGCATATTCATACAAGTTTCCTCACCTCACACATAAATATGTCGAAGATTCTTGTAGCGACGGGGAGAGGAAAGGAGGTGAGAAAGATGGTGAGAAACCAGGATGACGCGTACATGGAGGTGTGGAAACTCTGGGCCTGGAAATGAATGTGCAGCTCAGGCAGCTGCTCCTGATGGGAGGGAAAGAAGTGGGGGAAAAAAAGATGAAAGTCAGTGTGTGATGAGAAAGCAGAGCAATCATTTCCCTTCCTCTCTCCGAGGGAAATGCGTTTATGTAAGTGCAGCAACATTTTATTCTATTGAGGATGTGCTGCTGCAAAGAAGCTGTATTTCTAGAAGCATATACAGTACTCGTATCTAAACTATACTTTCATTTGCATCACCTGTGCACCAGTATATAGTTTTCCTGTGTGTATTTTGCTCCACAATAAAATAATGAATATAGCAGTTTATAATGCAATTATGTTTATCATTCAATTATGCAATGTACCATATTATTAAGTGTACAGGTTATTTTTTGTATTACATTAGTGTACTACTACACCTAGGAATTGAAATTGACTTAACTGGGGTTTTTACCATTTAATTTACATAGTACACATAATATTTTAGCTGTAACACAAAGGTAAAAGCACAAATGTATTGCTCGTCAGATTCGATACAGAACTGACTGTCATGTCTTGCCACAAATTCTGACTTAATGTCAATCGACTGAGCCAAACTAACACTGAATTTCTCGATTATTAATGAATTAATTATTATTGAATCATTGTCCTATTAGAAGATAAAACTCTGCTCCAGTCTAAAGTCCTTAGTATATATTGCCCAGTATTTGGCTCCATCCATCTTACTCTCAATCCTGACCACTTTCCCAGTCCCTGCAGATAAAAAAACAAGCCTCCCCACTCCATGATGCTACCAGCACCATGTTTTGTTAAGTTTCCAGGCTATGATTGTCCAGTGAACAGCTTCTCATATCTCATAGCTTCTCATACCTCCAGTTGGCCTCTTGGTTGCTTCTCTGAATAGTTCTCCTTACACAGTTACTGTCTTTTGCCTGGACTGTCTATTTTTGCTCCAACTCCCTGTAGCTCCTAGCTCTAACATCTGACCCTAATAAATCCAGCCCTTAGGACTTTCTGAACATTAGAAACAGACATAGATGTGGATTAAACATTCTGCTGATGCTGGACTAGGTGCTTTGTAAGGAGGACACACTTACCTGAATCATATATTCAAACTGGTACATGCAGAGACCCAATTCTGCCATGCTGGGTTTGAACAGTTCCCTCAGACGGTAATCCTGCATGAGCTTTACAAACACACAGAATGCCTCCTCTTCTGGCATCTAACAAATAACACAATTTTTTTTTATTACTGTCATTATTTAACTGTCTCTTAATTATACAACAACTACATCACTAAATCTCTATAAATGTTTGGATAAATGTAAAAAAAAAAAAATCAATATACAAGACACACCACTTGAATAGGTTAACCTGGGCAGTTTAATTGTTAGCTTATCATATATACATTTACAATTGTGTTCACCTGCATGAGCAGCAAGCCGACAATGAAGGCACTCCCCTGGCAGTATCCCACTTCCCTGTCCACCAGTGAGTAGGCCTGCAACAACAGGAAGTGAGCCCAGAAGAGGGTGTAAGTCACAATGCAATTCACTCTTTACAGCTTTAAAAGAGAATTTGTAAAGACTTCGCACTTCGACTCTGCAAACTGTGTTGTTAATTAAAACCCAAAAACCTGTTAGCTTCCTAATCAAATTATTAGATAAAATATCCAAAAGAAATAAGAAACTAAATGAGAAATCCCAAACACACAATATACACTGAATGTATTTACAAATGACAATGTTCTCATGGTCACATTTACTTTAACCACAATGGACCTCATTTACCAAAATGGATACAAACAAATTAATTCACAAATCATTTGCACAACATTTACATGACAATGGTGGCATTAATAACAATCTAGTTAGTTCAGACCAAAAAAAAAGCTTCATATCCTATGAGAGCTCCTGAGTTATGAATAAGAATACTGCCTAATGCAAACCTTATCAGACAAGATTATAGAATATACACTCCTGATCAAAATCTTAAGACCAGCTAAAAAATTGGAAGAATTTGCATTTTGCACCTCTGGATCTTAAGAAGGTTCTACGCAGAGCTTCACAATGCTAAAAGAAGAAATGGGACCAAGAGACAAAAGATTTTGAGGAGCCAATTTCTTGTAGACTGCATTTACACTCAAACATGCGTTTTTCAGCTGATCAAAGGTTTAAGACCACAGCCTTT
>JAOVVG010000017.1:18684209-18698354 GCA_028566375.1 Leptodoras nelsoni
ATTTTATAATATGAATTATATTATGAATGAACTAGTTTTGATGCCTTTAGTGAGAATCTACAATGTAAATAGTCATGAAAATAAAGAAAACGCATTGAATGAGAAGTGTCCAAACTTTTGGCCTGTACTGTATACATGAAGATACCATTGATACAGAGGCTTATATTGGTATTTTGGAGAAAAATATGCTGCCATCAAGACAACATGCCTATTTCAGCAGGACAATGCCAGGCTTACAACAGCATAGCTGCACAAGTTACAACAACGTAGCTTGACTGGCCTGCCTGCAGTCCAGATCTGTCTCCTATTCAATTCCCAAATGATTAAAAAGTATTAAAAAGGTGATGTGACCCCGTGGTAAACATGCCTCTGTCCCAACACACTGTGTTGCAGGCATCAAGTTCTAAATTTGTTTAGATATAACAAATAGAATTAAAACACTGAAAAATGAAGCTTCAAGTGAATTAACAAATCACAGATTTCCGTTTTTGTTGCTTTTAAAGAAAGTGTCCCAACTTTTCTGGAAATGGAGTTTGTAGATACAAACCTTTGAACCAGAAAAACAATTGTGATATTGTTTGTCATGATTAAGTGAATATGGAATGTTTGTGACCAGACTAAAAAGGTACAGTGTAATTGCAATCTAGATAAGAAACTGCTAATGCATAGAGGTGAAATGTTTCTTAACATGCACTGATTTACTTATTTTAAGCAGAAATTAGTCAGCTATATATAAAAGTGGGTCACTGATTTATCTAAGATCAATGAGCCTGAATGGTTTACAGATATGAGCAGAGATGAATAAATCTTACCATCACACAGTGGCAGTAGTTCTCTGATGTCTGAGTCTAGGACAGCTTCCTGTTTTCATGTACACAGCTTTCCTGTGGTAAGGACCAGGAAATAAACCCGTGACCAATCATAGCAAACACACAGGCTGTGGTCAGCGCTGAGGCTCTACACAACAGAAGCCACACAGATGTGTATACACACTCACTGAACACTATACTAATACTGGATAGGGCCTCCATTTGCTCTCATGGCATAGATTTCACATGATGATGGAAATTTCCTGGAGATTGTGCTCCATGTTGATATGAGTGCATCAGACAATTCCTGCAGATGTCTCAGGTGCACTTTCATGCTTTAAATCTTCGTCTGTACCACATCCCAAAGGTGTTTTACTGGATTCATATCTGGTGCCTGTCACTGAAGAGCACTGTCATGTTCATGCAATCAGTTTGAGGTGACTCATGTTTTGTGACATGTTGAATTTTCATGCTGGAAGTAGCCATTAGAAGATGGTAAATTGTGGTCAGGAAGAGATCAGGTCAGCAACAAGCCTCAAATAAACTCTGGCATTCAGGAAATGATTGATTTGTATTAATGGGCCCAAAGTGCACCAAGAAAACATTCCCCACACCATGACACCACCTCCACCAACCTGGACTTTTAATTAACACAAGGCAGATTACGTCCATGGATTCATGCTATTGGTACCAGATTCTGACCCTACCATATGTGTACTTCAGCAGAAATCAAGATTATCTTATTTTCCAGTTTTCCACCACCCAGTTTTGGTGAAACCCTACAGTCTTAGCTTTCTATTCTTGACTAACAGAAGTGGAACTCTGCTGTGGGCGACACGGTGGCTCGGTGGGTATCACTGTCGCCTCACAGCAAGAAGGCCGGCTAGGCACCGGCTCTCCCGTGACCCTGAAAAGGAATAAGTGGTCGAGAAAATGAATGAACGAATGAATGAACTCTGCTGTTGTGGTTTTCTGCTATTGTAGCTCATCCATATCACGGTTTGAAGGGTTGTGCATTGTGAGATGCTTTTCTGCTCAACACAGTTGTACAGAGTGGTTATCTGAGTTACTATAGACTTTCTGTCCACTCAAAGAGGCCAGTCTGGCCATTCTCCTTTGACCTCTCTCATCAACAAGGTGTTTCTGTCTGAAGACATGCCACTCCCTAGATGATTTTTCTTTATTGCATTATTCTGAGTTAACTCTAGAGACTGTTGTGTGTGAAAATTCCCCAATTCTAATAGTTGATGTGAATATTACCTAGGTAATATAGATAATTGCATTAATGAGTAGGGGTTCCTAATAACATGCTCACTGAGTGTATACAGTACTGTATATCCAGAACTGGAAAAAATTATATTTAAGTTACAGTATATACTTAAATGAAAATATAAATAATGTTCAGAGTTTTACACAGTTAGTGATGGAGCATGAGCCTCATCATCAAAAAATTGAAATGCTGAAGCTAAATGAAATCAGGACACACGGCAGCAGAAAACACAGATAAACACTGGTGAGGACTTTTGCAGATGGAAATCGCTGATGAGGGACAAATGTTTTCAAAGTCATGCTGAAGTTGCCTGTTTTCTGCAGCACAGGTAATTCAGCCCAACACTCTAAATATAATTTGTTGCTTTCATTTTTAGCTTTAAGTCATGAGGAGTGATGAAACAGAAATCATCATGAGGCAGGGGTGGCTCAATGGTTAAGGTGTTGGGTTACTGATTCGAAGGTTGGGGGTTCAAGCCCTAGCACTACCAAGCTGCCACTGTTGGGCCCCTGAGCAAGGCCCTTAACCCTCAACTGTTCAGTTGTATACATGAGATAAATGTAAGTCACTCTGGATAAGGGTGTCTGCCAAATGCCATAAATGTAAATCAATCTTTAATTTTAGTATTGTTCATAAATAAAGACAAAAGCAAAGGAACTCAGATGGAATAAATAAATCGAAAGCATTTTCATGCTTGTAGTGAAGATGTTCCACTGTACCAGTCCTCTCTCACCTGTCCTGCTCTTACAATCACGTTTGTCATCTTCTGTTTTTAAAGAGGTTCTGATAGATACTGACAGTATAAGAAATTGGTCATGAACAAAGGCGTCCTCGAGTATGAGATCTATCAGCCGTGACCTTCATGATAATAAACTGTTTATTGTATCTCCACACCGCAGAGCTGTCATCTGACTGTAAAACGATGACATAATCAGCACAAATGGCTGGAGTGTAATGTGGACCCGGCTGCCAGGCTTAACCGTTAACACAGGAATGTTTCAGATAGATGTTTCATAGTGCTGAATAGTGCTTGTTCTCCCCAGAGATTCATGAAGAAACAATGATTTATTCGAGTTGTCTGTAGGAGATGGCCTTCTCTCACACCACTGACCCTCATCATTTCACACACAAGCAGATACACAGATACAGAGCTCTGTATGATTATCATTCTTTTCCTCACATACAGTAATCTTGTGTATGAGTGAAAGGGTTGGGGGATTGGGGGATGGGGAGGTCAGTTGATGTTTGTGTGTGGTCACCTTTCTAATCCAAAACCTATTATTTTTCCTTATGCAGATAATCTGCTATCAGCAGTCTTTCTTCTATGTGCATGTTTCAGGTTTTGCAGTAAGTGTGTACGCATGTTGATCAGTCATGAAGAGTCAGTGGTGGGTTGAAGTGGGTCGGAGGGTTCAGCTCTTCCTGAGTCTCTCACACTGCTAGCAGCAGGTCTTCTTCACACACTACAGCAACACTTTCAATCAGAACAATGGCCAAATATCAATGTTTGCAATAAAAACTTACCATTATCTCTGTCCTTAATGGTCACATGAAAGCATTTGTCTGCATATTAGTGTCTCTAACTATCATAGTAGACCCATTCCTGTGGATAAACAAGAGCAAGATTCAATAACTGATGTTCTTGCATTATTCTTTATACTTAATTCTACATTAATGTCATAATGACATGTCTCTTTATTGAATAATTTGCCCATAATGGAAGTCAAGAGCAGGTGGGGTTTTTTTTGGACTTGGAAAAATCTCCCTAAATTTTCTCCCTAATTTAGTCGTCTCCAATTCCCACCCATCAGTGCTTCCCCCCATGTCACATGACGAGCTGCCAGTCAGAGAGGGCGAAGCCAGCATGTGCTTCCTCCGAAACACATGATGCAAGCCGCCGCCTCTTTTTGAACTGCTGCTCATGCAACTTTCGTGAGCGGTGTAACGCACTTGGAGGAAAGCACTCCCGCCCACCTCTTGTATGCATGAGCTCACAGACACCCATGATTGGACAATGTCGCTCTGATTGACATGGGGGAGAGCGTATGCTGCCCCTCCTACCCCGAGAGCATGGCCAATCTTGCTCTCTGAGCTCCCGGCTACGGGCAGCTATAGCATCACCCAGATTCGAACGCGTTGCCGTTGCGCCACTCGGGAGCCGTGAAGCCTTTCTTAATATAATTTTATTACACTTTCCAAACTATAAGTAATAGGGTATTTTCATACTTGGATAAAATTTTTTTTGGGAATAAGCATGCACAGGAACACCTACCATAACCAGAACTATTACTGGCTAACTAACTAGTCAAGCTTGTCACAAATTTCCCAAATTTAGTCCCAGCTCCCAGGATTAGTTATTCAAATGTACAGTATGGCTTTATTTAGTTATACTTTTCATGAAAATGTTCAACAAAAATATGCTTTGCATAAATGTTTAATGCCCTAACAATTGCCTGTGCACCTCCATGTGCACAAATAAGGGATTTCAAGTAAATGCCTTTTGGGGTTTTTTTTGTTTGTTTGTTTGTTTGTTTGTTTGATTTTCAGTGCCAGGATACATGACGAAATGTCTGTGATGATCAGACTAGGAGCAAGAGAGCTGCAGTTGGAAGAAACACTTGAGTATTCCTTTAATCATTGCTGCTTTTCTTCCTGAGTGCTCAACTGGTTTTGGCACTCTGTGCATGTACATTTATTATTCCTAGGCACCCAAAAGCCCTCCATCTCATGGACTGGGCTTTTTTGTGTCTGGATTCAGATTGCAGAAGGCAAGAAACTGAATCCTTCACCGTACAACTAAATATAAATTTGTATTCACTGTGTACTAATGCATTCCCATTTTTCTTCACCTCTCCCCTCCCTTCACTGGCTCTTTCTATCCACTCTATGCACCATATATTTTCTGTGCCTTTGTCTTAAGCGTCTCCTTGCATTATCATTATGGTTCCTTGCTTATGGAAGTCTGAGGACACAGTGAATACAGTGTGCACTTTCAGGAATGACTGAAAGTGTCTTTTTTTCCATATAGGAAATAGGAAAAAGCAAACTGCAGTGTGAGGTTAAACCACTTTGTTCTCATGTCTCACTACTTGGTCATTATTGAAATGAGCTGACTTAAGTGGAATATTCATAAGGTGTGATGTGTGAAATAACAGGAAAGTGTTTTGAAAGAGGGCATTCCTTTCCTGCTATGTTTTGCTCATTTATAAAGTTGGACTTTGTTGTATTTTTCTAAGGTTGGAAAACTGCAGGTGTAGTCAATATTTGAGGGGTGGGGAGGAGGGGAGGTGGGTGTAGTGTTAAACATTAAGCTGACTGTTATATACAGTAGCACGACTGTATCTGTACTGTTATAATAGTAATATTTTTTATTAAATTCAAAAACATAGTGAATGTATAAAATTAAGAGCAGAGACAAAACAAGCCTTTTAAAGGGTTGTTTTGCTGGCCTGCATTTAGTTGGAGAGCATAATGATAGCTCTTTTGCCTCTGGCCACACGGTATGTGTAAAATGAAGCTGTGGGAAACCTACCGTCTGATGATGAACTGCAATTCACCTGAATAGCTTGAAGCTTTTTGTCTTAAGTACAATGGTGGTTACAAAAACATCATGTGCTCTATTTCAGTGCTGCTTTTGGAGGCACTTCAGCTCTTTCAAGTACTGTAGATCGCAAGGCCAATCATCACATTCATTTTTCTTTTCATTTTGACAGTTACAGCCTTTTAAAATCTGAATGCCAGACGATACATTTCTAAAATCAATTTCTAAAATCTCTATTTGTCTCTCTCTATAGATATATATATATATAGACTGGCTACAGTAGGGAGTCCTTTCAAGGCTGGTGGAAGATCATCTTTAAAGGATTATGTATGATTACTGCTAGCAGTGTTTAGCTCGTCTCCAGCTGCTTTAATCAGCCCTAATCCTGATTTAATACTCAGTGTTTAAAAAAGAAGGACACAAACACAGTCCTACACTTTAACTTAAAATAATGGTCTTTTGGCTTGTAATGATGGCAGGAGATTACAATTCATTGCTTGCATGGACCAAACCTCACATGTTCTCACAGAAAATACTATACATGGCACCTTTTTTCCACCAACATGGAACTGGTTCTGTTTCAGTTCATGCACTGAACTATTTCTGAAAAAATAAATTGGTTTGGAACCCAAAAAAGGTGCTTCCCAGCTGGAACCAAAAATAGCAGGGTTTCCCTTGCAATCCTCAGTGGGTGTGTCATATTCTACAAGCTGGAAACAGAATGAGAATGCAACAATGGGGAAGTCAGGTGAGAAATTGTCCAGATTGTTGAGGTGCAGTGAGCTTCCATGCACAACATAAGAGTCCATAAGGCCCATTGGGGCCAGACTCACATTTCCCCATGCTATGAATATTTTCAGTGGAGGAGAAGGAGCAGAAAGGAAAGTTAATGAAAGGTTGCCAAGGTCACAATTTTTACACCAAATTAGGCTAGATTAACACTACTCTGCTGCTGCCAAGATTTTCTTGTAATAATACAACAAATTTGATTTAAGACTGTGTCATTATTAGGCTATGTCTTCCACGCCTACCATGATCAGAGCCACTGCAGTGGTAGAGCCAGAAAAGCTAGTCCACCCACTTTTGGGTGATTGGAAAATCAGTGTAAAAATAGAATAGAAAATTTATTATAGATTACAGATTTGTATCCTTTTATGCACTGAACCTGCTTACATTCAAAATTAGTTCACACCTCAGTTTGTTCCTTGAGCTGCCTGAATAGCAGTTTGAATGAACCATAGGTTATAAATTAAAATAAAACTGCATTTTAGATTACATAGAGACTTCATAAGAGAAGATGTTCTGTGATTGTTCTTATGACACCTGCTAACATTCACACATGTGCATTTCATGTGTGTCAGTTCTCAATATGATATGTTGGAAGCAGGAAAAATGGGCAACCGTAAGGATCTGAGTGACCGTGACAAGAGCCAAATTGTGAAGGCTAGGTGACTGGATCACAGCATCTCCAAAACTGCAGGTCTTGTGGGGTGTTCCTGGCATGCAGTGGTTAGTGCCTACCAAAAGCGGTCTAAGGAAGGACAACTGGTGAACTGGTGACAAGGTCATGGGCATCCAAGGTTCACTGATGTGCATGGGGAGTGAAGGCTAGCCCATCTGGTCCACAAAAGAGCTACTGTAGCACAGAATAGTTAATGCTGTGCATGCAGTGCATCACAGCCTGCTGTGTATGGGGCTGTATAACTGCAGACGAGTCAGAGTTCCCATGCTGACCCCTGTACACAACTGAAAGCACCTGCACTAGGCACGGGAGCATCAGAATTGGACCACAGGGCAATGGAAAAAGGTTGCCTTGTTCTGATGTATCATGTGGATGGCCAGGTGTGTGTGTTGCTTTCCTGGGGAAAAGATGGCACCAGGATGCACTATGATGCATAGTGTAATGCTCTGGGCAATGCTCTTCTGGGAAACCTTGGGTCTTACCTAACACCTACCTAAACATTGTTGCAGCTAATGGCCACTTTCAGCAGGATGATGCTCCCTACCACAATGCAAAAATTGTTCAGGAACGGTTTGAGGAACATGACAAAGAATTCAAGGTGTTAACTAGTCTTCAAAAATCCAGATATCTCAATCCAATTGAGCATCTGTGGGATTTGTGACATATATATTTTTAAGTGATTTACAGATTTGCCAGATGCACATACAAACACTATCGCAGCCAAAATGCACATTTCTGTTCAAGGACTAGGACACCCATATGCCACCTTTCACCACCTGCTGAGCATTTTCATACTAAGTTCTCAGTGGGTTGAAATGCAGTGGATATAAAAGTCTGAACACCCCGTTTTTGTCATGGTAGGCACACATTCTTAACTCCAGCCCATAATGCACACTGGGAACTGGCTATCCCCCAAACCCGATTGGCCCACTCCACCCAATCCTCTCTCAGATCTGATGGCCACCACCACAATATGCACACCCTTTAACTAATACTTTGGTGAAGTCCTTTTGTTGATGTGGAGGTATGATTTGGGTCGTGGTCGTGCCGAAAGATAAACTTCCTCTTCATCTTCAACTTTTAAGCAGAGGGCTAAAGAATTTGTGGCAAAATTGACTGATATTTGGAACTGCTCATAATTCCATCCACCTTGACTAAAGCCCCAGCTCCAGCTGAATCATCATAATGCTGCCTACCATCATACTTCACTATGGACATGGTATTCTTCTGGTGATGCACAGTGTTGTTTTTTCAAATATACCTTTCAGAATTATGGCCAGAAAGTTAAACCTTGGTCTCATCAGACCATAACACACTTTTTCAAATGCTTCTGCCAGACAAGATGTCAGTTTTAACTAAATGTATCCAGGCTTGGATGTTTCTCTTTGTAAGAAAAGGCTTCTATCTTTCCACCCTACCCCACAGCCCAGACATATTAAGAATACGGAAGATTGTTGTCACATGTACACAACCAGTACTTGCCAGAAATTCCTGCAGCTCCTTTGTTGCTGTAGGCCTCTTGGCAGCCTGCTGGACCTGTTTTCTTCTTTGCTTTCATCAATTTTGGAGGTACATTCAGTTCTTGCTAATGTGACTGTTGTGAAATGTTTTATCCACTTGTTGATGACCGTCTTCACTGTGTTTCATGGTGTATATATAATGCCTTGGCAATTTTTTTCTACCCTTCTCCTGACTTATACCTTTCAACAATGAGATCCCTTTGATGCTTTGTAAGCTCTATGTGCAACATGGCTTTTGCTGTATGATGCAACTGAGTAAATGTCAGGAAAACAACAGTCAAACTTGATATGGAGTCATTTTAATTGATGGAAGGTGGGCACTGACTATTACTTAACATGAGTTTGAATGTGATTAGGTAATTCTGGCCACAACCCCCAATTTTAAGTTTGTATTTCCCCTCTAAATGATTTCAGGGGGGCAACATGGTGGTTCGGTGGGTAGCACCGTCGCCTCACAGCAAGAGGGTCCAGGATTCGATTCCCGGGTGGGGCGGTCTGGATCCTTTCTGTGTGGAGTCTGCATGTCCTCCCCGTGTCTGCATGGGTTTACTCCGGGTACTCCGGTTTCCTCCCACAGTCCAAAGACATGCACATTAGGTTGATTGGTGTCTCAAAATTGGCTCCTAGTGTGTGTGTGTGTGCCCTACAATGGATTGGTGCCCTGTCTAGGGTTGTTCCTGCCTTGCGCCATATGCTGCCGGCTAGACACTGGCTCTTCCGTGACCCTGAAAAGGAATGAAAAGGAAAGTGGTTAAGAAAATGAATGAATGAATTATTTCAGAGTCTTTTTTTTCAATTGAATTGCATAGATTATCGGTCACATTAATGGGGGGAAATTATTTCTCTTGGTCAGATTTTTTACATCACAAACACCTGGCATTTTAACAGGAGGGGGGTATAGACTTTTCTAATGTCCACTGTAGTTAGTGTACAAAGCCAGTATATTTTTAACAGGACAGGTATTAGTAAAATACTATGCCAATAACATGCAAACTAGTGCTGCAGTTCCTAGAATCACCCAGTCTACTCTACTGTAATCTATAATTATCCACAATTTTCACTACAGATGTATGTTTCATAAAGGACCTTCCTGTTGTGAGATTGAGTAACTGTATAATAATTCTGTAGTTCACATACATGCATGACCTCTCATAATTAAATGCTCATGGCCAGTCAATTATGTTTATTGAAATATCTAGGAATGACATGCCTGAAAAGAGGTTATAATCATCTCCCTAGGCTACTCTGTATAATACAGGAAACTCCTTCATGAAAGTATGCCAATCCCAGACAATACTGCTCAGTGAAGCAGTGTTAAAGAAGCATTACCTGAGCTGGCAAAACCACTATGGTAATGGTAATGGCCTAAGGTGCCTAAAAATAGACATTGTCACAAGATGGGTGTATGGTTTTTTTTTATTATAGAGAGAAAAACTGTAGTTTTATAGTAGCATAAAAATGAAAACGGTATCAGATTTACAAGGAATTAAAATATATACACATGTGCCATAAAGTGTAAATAACAGCATCCAGATGTGTAGTAGCATGGAACAGGTGATGAGAGTTAGCCTAGCACTGGATCTGTTAGTGTTCAGAATAACATTGTTAGAAGCCAGAGGGAGCCATCATTACAGAGCCTGGTTGTCATGCAGAGCAAAAATCTAATGGTGCACTTCTTAGCCTTTCACTAAAGGTGCTTATGGATGGGATGGAGATTGTTGAGCATAATGTCAGACAGTTTACTGAGTGTCCTCCGTTCTGCTACAGGCTCTAAAGAATCCAGTTTGAGACATCTGGGCCTAAGTGCTGATTTCAACACAGGTACACATATTTAAAATCTAAATTGGCTTAAGTGTGCAAGAAGTACAGGAAATAGATAAAGAGGTCAAGTGTTCTACAGTATATAGGATAAAGAAAATATATGCTAAGGGGAAAGTATAGTGGAATAGATGTATAAAAAGAATATTACCAAATACGCATCTTTGTGCAAGACCTGTAGCGGTGCATTTGCCTCACAGCTCCAAGGATCCCACGTCAATCCTGAGCTTCGGTTATCTATGCCAGGTTTCACGTGTTCTCAATCAAATGTATTACCACAACATGCTGTATATCCCTGACCAGGATGAAGCAAATACTGAAAAAACTACATGATATGAACTTTAACTGTTTTATATGCTGTATAATACAATGCTGTACTGGCTGTGGATTATTTAAAGTTCTGTACTACAGTGAGAAGGGGGCTGCAGCTGATGAGGGAACCAGCTCTGGTGGAAAAGCTGTCCTAATTTAATCCTGTTGTTGCATTAAGATTGAGACATTCTGGCCAAAGATATATCAAACATGGGATGGATGCTTTGAAAATGAGTCAGTCATGTGCATGTGTTACAGTTAAGCTTTCATATCCACACCCAGAAAGTCTAGGAAACTCCCTCACAACTGTGAATGCTACGATGGAAGTTCAAGTTTTTACAGGTCGGGAAAGAATGAGTGATGAAATCTCGGTTTCACAGCAGCCAGAGTTCCTGTGTCACATTTTCTGTGGCATATTTAGCTTTGTGCATTTTTTTTTTTATTCCTGCCTACAAGGAGCTGTAATTGGGCCACAGCAGAGACGTTTCATGGGTCCTCCTCCTCCTTCGCCTCCTTTTCATGCGCAGAGCCATTTGAGTGGCAGCTTACTGCTGCTTCCTGAAGCTGCCTTCTGCACTTCGCTCCTTTCCTCAACCAAGTCCATGTATGGTAAGGGACTAATACAGTAGATGGGAGGAGGGACAGCTGGGAACAGTCAAGGCCCTAGAGGTAAAATTAACTCAAGAATAACTATGTACACTGAGGAACAGCATATTAAGAACTGGAGAGAAATGGGAACACTTGAAGGACAGGATTTAAAAAAACAAACAGTGGTAACATGGTTGTTTTAGTTACATAACATATGAAAAATAAATCTTTAAAACAAAGTTTTACACAAATGGATGGAGTTATGTTCATTACACCCGCTGATGACGGTCATAATTATGTTCCCTTAAAAAGTTAAATTACAGAAGAATTAACATTTGGACTAAGATATAAAGTGCAAAACATCCATATCTGACTGGAATATATAATCAGATTGGGAGCGTTGATGTTTGGTGTAAATCCCAAGAGGAAAGTGTTGTTGCTCACAACAGTCTTTGTCTCTTAAAGAAATAAATCATCTCCTATTTGGAGCTTACACTCTTTATGAGAAATAAGGAGCAAAAAAAACTCTAATTTGAGAATAACAGGAGAAACATAAGAAAAGCATGACTTCTGATGTTCTCATAGACATCTTAGAGACAAAATACACAGAGCTGAGAGTTGAACATGATCAACGACACAAATTTCTGATACTGTGTGGTCTCATTTATAAGGTAGTCAAGTTTTCTTTTGGATGTTACTGTTATCTCAGGAGCTGATTCTTTCAGAAAGATCAGTGCAGTTAAAGAAAAACAAAAAGCATTTTAAGATCATCTAATGGGATCGGTGTTGAGACTATAGAGAAGGGCTGTTTCTCAGGAGCTGAATTTAAGAAGTAGGAGAATCTCATAATCTCAGAATCTCATATTATTCTCATTATATGGTTTAAACTGAGCTTGTTTATGTCTAGGAGAAATTAGCTGGCCAATACAAGAGATCTTATTTTGAATTTACTTTTCCTCTCTAGGTCATTGCTTACTTCTGCTTGGCATGTCTTGGCTAGTACGATGCACCGGGGAGATTTCTCTGAGACGCAAACACCACAGCAGAGCAAAGCTGGGTTACCACTCTCTCGAGTCTGAGTGCAGTTTTTGAATATCAATTCATTTCAGATCTTATGAAGGACATTTTAAAGACACGTTCTCTCCGTATAAGTGCAAAGAACCTTTTTTTATATATTCAAAGGAAGTATTTATATATAGTTCTCCTCTGATGAGAAAACATTCCTTGTATAGACTTCTGTAGAAATTACTCAGCATGCCTCAGTTTCCCATTTCTGGGCTTAGAGAAGCTTAGAGCACAAATACTGTCCTGAGGTCTAAAGCTGGGGACATACATAATATGCCATAAAAATGAACATATAGTTAATATATGTCATTTCCCACAGTGGGGAGGAGGAGGAGGAGGAGGAGGAGGGGGGTATGGTGCAATTATTTATTATGGTTCATACCCAGGAGCTAATTCTGCCTGACTTCCAAAGATTTTTTGACTCATAGTTTTATGAGCATAGCTGCATTTTGTTCACTACTTCCCTTTCCTGCTCTATTATGATCTAACTTTTTATTTAATCCTGACGAAACTGAACCAGCACCCTGATGTGATGTTTAAAAAATATAAAACGGAGCAGCATAGTCATTGGAACTAGCATAGACACGCAGGTCATAATTCAGTGCCAGTCCAGATCCATGGGTGGAGTTTCATCCACGTCTTCTTTTCGTCCCTCTTCAACGGCCACCAACACCTGCGCAGTATCACGTTTCTTCGTCCTCACCGCCTGTTGCACTGCGCATGCGCACCAATGTGGCGCATGCGTACTAGCAGCTCCTCCTCCACGTCCGCCATTTCGCACCATCCCGGCCAACCGCTTGTGTTTGTTGTCGTGTCATGGTGGAAGAACAGACTCGAGCGAAAGCAATGAAAGAACAGCACACAACGCCTACACGGAGTCATAGAGTTTATTCAGTACTGATATTTATTTAAGCCCTTTATTAGGGCTGACTAAGACGTTTGATGTTGGACTAATGGCGTGCAGCTGACTTCAGTGAAAGTGTAAATGAAGCCGTTTTCACGTGCGCCCTCCATTTTCTCCAGTGTTCACGCCTCAGGTCGGGAGGCGCGCGCAGGTGTCTTGCTGTAACTAACAGCTTAGAACCCTGTCAGGGTTTCATATTGCAGTTAAAACATATGCAAGTCATTTAGGTCAATTTAACCTAAACTGAACGCACCCAGTACCTGCCACACTTGTCATTAGGTATGCCATACCTCAGGGAGCCTTTAGAGGTTGTCTGGGGTTTTTACTACTGATGCAGTAAACTGAGCAATAAACTACAGCTGGTTGAACATTTTTTCCCTCCCAAACAAAACGTCAAGGTTAAAATAAATCTGGATGAAAACCCCAACAGGGTGATGGTGAACCTATAAGAGCATCCTGGCATGTTTCTTCAGATGAAAACTTGCAGTAAAGACTATTTAACTGCAATTAGGGATATAAACCACTGGTATACACATACTAATGAATAAATCAAACAGGTTTGTTGGGTATATTCTCAGAAATGAGGTACTGAACTGGACCTTTCCTAGTCGGTAAGGTTGGACCTTCAAGGTTACATCATTTGCATCTTTACCTGGAACGTGTATGTAGTATGATAATGTATAGATACTCTAATAGCTCATTTAAAGCACAAGAGTGAACCTTATACACCATAAATTATTTTTAAATAATAGGCAATCAGGGGCGACACAGTGGCTTGGTGGGTAGCACTGTCGCCTCACAGCAAGAAGGCCCCAGGTTCGATCCCCGGGTGGGGCGGTCTGGGTCCTTTCTGTGT
>JAOVVG010000017.1:19277048-19288618 GCA_028566375.1 Leptodoras nelsoni
GTAAAGCGACCTTGGGTTTTGTGAAAGGCGCTATATAAAATAAACTTATTATTATTATTATTATTATTATTATTATTGATTACACTAATCTGTTATCTTAGGAAATCAGGTATCTTGTACATAAATGCATAAACAGTATATATACTGTACAGTAACATGGCAGTTTGTTCAGCACACCAATCTAGCAACTAATAAGTGGAAACTCAGACAGTTAGTGGTGTAAATGCAGCATGGGCAATTAATAAACCCAGACATGAATACAGGTGCCAAGATGATTAAAACAAAATTAAATGCAACTCAAATACATGCGATTATTATCTGAACTCTCCAAAAAAACAAAAAAAAACTTAAAGCCACAAGAGTGAGTCATTAGTGATGACAGGTTAGTGCCGAACATAAAAGAAAAATGATTCCCAATGAGAGGCCAGGCTGCTGTGTTACATGAGCAGATGAGCACTGTAATGCAGAGGAGGGTGGGACAGCAGGGAGGAGGCACTGGCCGACCAAAACAGAGGAGTCCCTGTTGGTGGAGGAGTGACTGATGGACGGAGAAGTGGATGAGAATGAAGATGGAGAGACAAGACTCGAGTGCGTGTACGCGCTACGTCCTTGGGTGAAAAAGCCTGACTTACCTTCAAAGGTTAAATAAAACTTGCCTCTGTCAAACCATACGAGGGAGGGCTGGTCTGTCTCTGTGTGAGGGGAGGAGGGAAGGAAGAAGGATGAAAAGGGGAGGGTGTAGGGGAAAGGGGGAGAGAAGGACACTAGCATGAGTAACATCACAGAGAGAAGGGGCCAGGGGCTAAGGTCAAAGGGCTCCAGTTGGGAAAGCTCTCTTTTATAAAATATTCATAACGCATACATGAGATGGGGCATGATACATGAACTATACTGTTATTCCATACAATTCATACCCGAACTCCATGTCAGCTGAGCAATTTGAGCTCGGTATGAAAACGGTAAATAAGCTGTACTGTAAATATTAGTCATACTGTCAATGACTAATATTTCGAAAATCCCCCTGTGACAAAAGGGACAAATCTTGCAGAATGGTTTCCATTCTGGCTTCCAAATATCTATAGACAGCTGTGATAAATACCACATGCCCGGAGTGATTAGGCCAGTAGCACAGGTGTAATAAGTGGTGGGGACACTGGGACATCTTGTATGTGGACATTTATAAACGAATACTACATGAATGAGTCTTAAGGAGGTTTCTTTCCCTGCACTCGATTGTCTGTGTCACACGCAGTGAAAGAATCACATTATTGTGTCATGAGTGTATTAAAGATAACTATAATCATTACGCTGTGGCATGTGAATAGAAAGTGAAGCCCTATTATAAAGGCCTGAATAGGAAATCAGAATATGAAAGCACACACTTGGTTGACTTTGATCTACAAAGAGATCTGTGAAAACTATTTCAGAATCAGTGCTGTTATCTAAGTCACAAACACGCTCACTAGATTGGTACCCCCCCTAAACTTAATACTCCACCTACTGCACGAGTGTCTCCACTCACAGGTAAAGAATCACACTTGTGACTGCTCGTCCTACTTTTCCTGTTTGCAAGTTGCAAAGCGCCAGCATTAACTCGGAAAATGCACAGGAAACACGCTGCTGTCGGCAGTACAGACCAATAAACGTCATTACAGCCTCAGAGTACAGAGCAGCTGAGCAGATAAAGTTTATTTTTGATGGCAAATTCCCAGCTACAGTCAGCAAAAATCTGTTCATGTGTGCCCAAAACTGGTGCCTTCTCAACATTTATCATGTTCTTAGTACTTTTAGAACAAGTTATGCATGTGGTCAGTAATATTTAAAAGTTTTTTCTTGTTTCCCTGCTGGAAAAACATTCTTTTCTACTTCTGCATATGGGAAACTGTCACTCTGCAGTGTGGATGATGGACAACAGGGGGCACTAATGAGTGACAGAGCAGAATAACACTGATGGACACGATATTTTGGTCTAATCTGGAGAGAAAGTATATTCTTTAAGTCAAAATGATATTTAAATCTTTAGAAGTGGATAAATGTGAGGATTTTCTTTAAGGAATGTGGGTGTTCCTGATTTTCATTCTACAATGTATTATTAGTGACACTTTGAAATACAAGGCAGTAAAGAAAAGAGATTTTCACCCAGGCATAAACTAAATGCTTAGAGTTAAACCCAGATCTAACGTCTAAATTGCACTCCACTCTCAGAGATGAGACAAGCATACTGATCAGCACTGCTGCTCTCTGGGCTACTTTCCAGACCAGACGTCAAATCCACAGAGGCCTTGTGTGTGCTTGAGTGTGTATGGTGTCTGGCTGGAGGATGGTCTCCATCAGGTTCTGAAGGGTCCTGGGAGACAGATGCTCTTTGGACACACTATGAATGATACACAGCTGACTGTGTCGGTGTTGGCAATGCTATGACAGAAGTGTGTACTTGATGAACAATGAAGGCGTGTCTTTTCAAGCAAATGGAGTGAATGATGGTAGAATGGGAGAAAAGTGCTGAGAAATGTCCAAGCTGCTCCTGCCTTTTGTATTGCTGGCATTAAGGGTGGTATTTATTATCTGTGGTGATATATGTGTAGGGGATTTTTTCCCTTTTCAAGGAAAAACAAGGGAGGAAGATAAAGATGAACTCACTAATGCCATACAAACATGGCCGATCTATGCGTTAGTCTATTCAAAAGGCATAATATCGAACTTTACTAAGTCTCAAGGATGACTTATGCCAGGTGGTTCAAATGCATTGTAGGTCACACAGGCATTTGAAAGCCATGGCTTAAATTCGTATTAATTGAATCATCCAGTGAATCTGGAAAGGCCCATACCGTACCTGCTAGGAGGTCAGCTCGCCTCTCAAAGCTGGGCAGTTTGTCTACAAAAACGTCATCTTCCGACATCAGACAAAACGTTGGCCCGAAACACAAGACGAGACAGACGTCAAAACAGAAACAAATGGTAAAAGCAATTCAAATCAAAACAACAAATATTATAAGGGAAAATAAAGCGCCATAAAACACAAGACAAGTTCACGCTACACAGACACACGGCACAAACTGAAAATGACAAAATGAAAAAAATGGAGCTAACCAAAACAACTCAAATGGATGGCATGGAAAAGGCACCAGACATACCGCAATTCATCATCACAACTCAAACGCTTGGCTTACGCTTATCTTAAGCTGAGCAAGGCAACACAACAGCATCACACTAACCTATTGCGTTAAAGCACACAACCCTGAAACTGCTTCCAAACAAACTCCAAATGCAACACCTAATTATTTGCGAACCTACTGTATGTTGCTTTTAAAATTGCCGCTAGAGCAATCTCAGTTCAACATCATCATTCATAATGAATGACATGCAGGCTCACTTGCATTTTCTGTCCAACAAAAGTTATGGATTTCTCTCAGTATCAAACATGCATTCAATCTGTTAAAACAGAGGCAGAAATGTCTTCTGCTTACTCTGTAAATACAATGAACTACTGAAAACTATGGATTTCAACACACCACCCTTACATCAAGAATACCACATAACCTGTGAACTAAACAGATACCACTGCAAGACAAAAGATGCATCTAGCATCTTTGCGCAAAATCTAGTATCTAGCCAGCTAGGCAGCCATATGGACTTTGCAAACCAGTTAGATTTGCAAACACATAGACACAGAGCAGGAAGAATGGAGTCACACCTGACACAGATACGGAGAGCTCTTTACCAACAGTAGGTGTAGAGGCAGCGCTGAGGGAGTTGGTGGAGGAGATGGAGGAGGTGCTCTCTGCTCGTGCCAGTGGTGCCAAAGGGGGAGGGCTCGATGAGTGGACTGGAGGGCTGAAGGGCCGATTCTGAGCGGCGAGAAAAGGAAAGAGGTTCAGAAAGCAAGAAATTCCACCAGTGCTGGTTTTATCTTTTCTTGAGTGAAGCATTATCTGCAGCACTATACACAATTATACCAGTTCCTCCCACTAAAGTACTATTTGAGTTGGATTAGTTTTAATCAGTAGCTTGGGAATGGGATTGAATACACTCACTACAAACATTGCAGATTTGTACTGGGAAAAGCTTGTATATAGTCAGTTTCATGTTACTTTGTAAAAACTAACACTGTCAAACAGAGTCCAGTATTTGGAGAAATGTGAACATTTCGACAGCTGTGTTATAAATGACACTGATTAGACTTTTTTCTGTTTCCCCCACACAGTTAATATCTTACTGATATTCACCGTGTGAAGAAATGACACTGGGGCTTTGGGGCAGACTCCACTGTGTTAGTTAAACTTCCTTGGGAACGTTAGTTATTAAATAAAAACTCTTCCAGATCATTTTGGGGGAAAATATTTATGAAAAGAGTAGAGGTGTCAAAATATATTATAGGCAAAAAAAACCCGATTTTGGCCAAGACCTTATTTATTTTTGGCTGTTTGCCAGAATTCAGGCGTAGCAACATTTCCCAGACTTCCACACATTTTTCATAAGACATAAGACACTACATCCTTGTGTGGAGAACCATCTATACACTACCTCCAAGTTTTTAGCTTCCATATAGATACAGTGCCTTGCAAAAGTATTCATACCCCCTGAACCTTTCCCTGATTGTATGTGACAGACCAACACAAAGTAGCAAGTAATTGTGAAGGGAAAAGAAAATCAAACATAGTCAAAATCTTTAATAAATAAAAATCTGAAAAGTGTGGTGTGCGTTTGTATTCAGCTGTCTGAGTCCATACTTTGTAGGACCACCTTTCACTGCAATTACAGCTGCAAGTCTTTAGGGGTATATCTGTACTAGCTTTGCACATCTACAGGCTGACATTTTTGCCCATTCTTCTTTGAAAAACAGCTCAAGCTCAGTCAGATTGGATGGAGAGCGTCTATGAACAGAAACTGACAAGTCTTGCCTCAGATACTCAGTGGGATTTAGGTCTGGACTTTGACTGGGCCATTCTAACTCATGAATATGCTTTGATCTAAAACATTCCATTGTAGCTCTGGCTGTATGTTTAGGGTCGTTGTCCTGCTGGAAGGTGAACCTCTGCCCCAGTCTCAAGTCTTTTGCAGCCTCAAACAGGTTTTCCTCCAGGCTTGCCCTGTATTTAGCTCCACCCATCTTCCCATCAACTCTGACCAGCTTCCCTGTCCCTCCTGAAGAAATGCATCCCCACAGCATGATGCTGCCACCACCATGTTTCACAGTGGGGATGGTGTGTTCAGGGTAACGTGTGGTGTTAATTTTCTGCCACACAGCGTTTTACATTTAGGCCAGCTCTAGGTGGAGCTCTGCAGCTCCTCCAGTGTGACCAAGAGTCTCTTGGCTGCTTCTCTATTTAGTGCTCACCTCGCCTGGGCTGTCAGTTTAGGTGGACATCCATGTCTTGGTAGGTTTGCAGTTGTGCCATACTCCTTCCATTTTTGGATGATGGACTGAATGATGCTCTGTGAGATGTAACATGAACCTTTACACTTCACCTCAACTTTATCCCTGACCTGTCTGGTGTGTTCATGATGCTGTTTGATCACTAATGTTCTCTAACAAACCTCTGAGGCCTTCACAGAACAGCTGTAGTTATACTGAGAATAAATTACACACAGGTGGACTCTATTTACTAATTAGGTGACTTCTAAAGGCAGTTGGTCACACTGGATTTTATTTATGGCTATCAGAGTACAGGGGGCTGAATACAAATGCAGTGAATACAAATGCACGCCACACTTTAAATACATTTAGGTTTGTGGGTGTAATGTGAAAAAATGTGGAAAAGTTCAAGGGATATGTATACTTTTGCAAGGCACTGCAGTTATCCAATGTTAAAATGAAAACACACAGAATGATATAGACTCAGAAGAACTGACACCCTGAACGGCTTCTTGCGTGTCATGTAAAGATGACTTGTACCACCGCTAACTGTTTTGTTGTGTATCAGAAGATTTGTGCTATCACATACCGCATCCCCTACGCTGCCTTTCCCGGGAGCCAGTTTGGGACGAGAGGGCGGCCGTGGAGGAGGAGGAGGAGGAGGAGGACTGCTGGCATCCAATGGTGTGTCAGCGTGTGCGGGGGACGAGGAGGCTGCACATCAAGGTCATTTCATTAAAACAACATTCAGTGAAGGGAGGAGGCATAACATGACTTTATATTTCAATTCATTTCAACTAGCACCCATTTCTGATGCATCATCATCTTTAACCCTTGTCAGTGTGAAACAGACTACACTGTGAACGCAGGTTGTGGGTGTACAGTAGTAGTATGGGAAGAAATTATAAACAGCATATTAGTCTTCCTGATTGTCTCTTGTCTCATGCCTGGCTGGATTGTGACTGATACCTGGCCTGTTCCTTTACCACAACTCCACGTGGTGGGTCAGCGCTATCGCTCTCATCACCTTTAGCTATTTCTATCCTGACATTCATTATCGAAATGTTATCTAGATTTTCCTGTTAATAACTGTTGTATCACAGTACTGTTGTATTTCTGAACCTAATTGGACAGAGCGAATCACAGTTTCACAAAAATGTTCTTTCTAGTATTTTACAGTTTCCATAGGAACACCCATTTAACATGACTCACATGGCACAAGCTAAACCTAATAATAAATGGATTAAAAACACAGCTTTGTAATGTTCATTCATTCATTTTCTTGAATGCTTATTCCTTTTCAGGGTCACGGGAGACCTGGTGCCTAGCCGGCAGCATAGGGCGCAAGGCAGGAACAACCCTAGACAGGGCGCCAATCCATCGTAGGACACTCACACACACACACTAGGGCCTCTTTAGAGACACCAATCAACCCAACGTGCATGTCTTTGGACTGTTGGAGGAAACCGGAGTACCCGGAGTAAATGGGGAGGACATACAGACTCCACACAGAAAGGACCCAGACCGCCCCACCCGGGGATCGAACCCGGGACCTTCTTGTTTTGAGGCAACGGTGCTACCCACCGACCCACTGTGTCAGCCTAGCTTTGTAATGTAACAGAGAAAAATGCATCATTTTCACAGTGACACTTTCTGTGTGGTAATCAGCATTTTTGTGAAGAGTCTGCAGTGCCAGTGCTGTACAACAGCCAGAGCTGAAGCTTTTCCTTTGGGTTTTCTGACACAGGAAATTCTAAGCATGAAGGAATTTGTGCTTTGAGGTCTCTTGGTAACAAGCTGCATTTTTTTTCTGTCTTATTAACTTCAAGAAAAAGTTATAAGGGAAACACTTCGAGGCAATGTCTGCGTATAGATGTTATAAAATTGTTTCACAAATGCACAAATCCACAACATTAAAAGCAACTATAAAAGGATAAAAAGTAGGATGCGCCATTCTTTAGTAAATAAGAAATTGCATCGCAGTACATGCACCTTGATTATTTTCTTACAACAGCAAACACCGTCATGCTAATTAAACTCATGCTTCTCACTGTATTAAGAATCTCTTTTGACTTTTCAAGGTAGAAAGCATTAAAAAATCAATTTTTAGTACTAGTGCGATTATTAAAAATAATTTTAAAACAAAATAGTGACTAATACAACATCTAAGCATTAGATCTGGAGCTGACTCATATCTCAGCATGGTCAAGAAATAACATATAACATTAATATCTTTGTATTAGTGTCCAATTAATAAAAGGTCTTTTGATGGTACATCTACAACCCATATGTATTTCTGTGATCGAGTCATTCTTTATTCAATGTGCCAATGACCAGTGGCTTCCTCTGCAAGTTTAAAAGTGTACAAATGACCTAAGTGTTAAATGTTCATATTTTTGATGCATAGCCATGACTCACCACTGCCACTTCCTC
This sequence comes from Leptodoras nelsoni, assembly GCA_028566375.1. Lineage (NCBI taxonomy): Eukaryota > Metazoa > Chordata > Actinopteri > Siluriformes > Doradidae > Leptodoras > Leptodoras nelsoni. The sequence goes on from JAOVVG010000017.1 coordinate 19,284,838, forward strand.
CACTTGTGACTGCAGGTGTAGGCCCAGGAGATGACACCACTGCCCTGTATGTGGGGGGTGGAGGAGGCGGTGGTGTTGATCTAGGGCCCTGATCATTCTCTTTTGGCGAAGCACTGCTTTCACTTGGGTTCTCTTTTGGATTGTTCTCTTCAGTGTTGTTATCTTCCTGATTAAGGCTCACTGATGGCGGGATTGTATGTGCATTTATCTCCAGAGCACTAGGTGGAGTCTTGGCTGAGGCAGACCTCGGCTCTGTATCAGGAATAGGCTGAGTTGAATCAGGATTAACCTGGAGAGGTTCATCTGGAGGAGGCGGGGTTACCTCATCTGGTGGAAGGGGTTCTTTGGGGGAAGAAGGATCTTTGGGTGACAGAATGGGGGCTGGAGGAGAGGTTGCAGTGTTTTTTGGTGGTTCGGATGGAGGAAGAGGAGAGCCAAGTTCATCAGGAGGAGGTGGGGATTTCGGTAAAGCAGAAGGTGGCTCTTCTGATAGTGGTGGTCTTTGAGGTGACTCATCGTTGAAGCAGACCCACTTATCTGCAGCATTATCTACAGGGTTAGAGGAGTCTGCTGGTCCAAAAATGTTATCCAGATCTGCTATGGAGGGTTTGTTTGTGTTCGCTGAAGTGTCCAATGCTTTCACATCTGCATCAGTAAAATGATAGGACACCGTATCAATAAAGGTAGACAACACTGAGATATGAAACTGAGTGTTATAAAGATACTCATGTCATCATCATAACATACCAAAATATAGAAATGCAATGATGGAACATACAGTTGTGGAAAAAGCACCGGTCTTACCAGAGAAATCCGGGCTTGTAGTGTTGCTCGGAGGGGGGGAAGTCGGCACATTCTTGGGTGGAAGAGGAGGGAGTGCTGCAATGAGATCAGGGTGGCTGAGCAAACTTTTTCAAACACCCTCTAGTGGTCAGACTTTATGCCTGCACTGTACTAACCCAGAAAAACAGGACCATTCCATGCCCAAAGCACCATGCATATGCAATATCTTAATCACTGGATGCAAGGAGAAGGTGGGAAGGCTGGGATATGGGATGGGTTACTCACATAGGATGACAACACTTCACTCCCTGTGGCCTGATTATTTGCTCTTACTAATACCCTACATGAGAGTAGGTGTCCTAGACGGTCATGTCGTGACCAGCATAGTGAGAAATAATTCAGAATCAACACTTTACTTTTATTAGAAACACCAAACACAGAAAATCACAAATATATATAATATATAAAACTTCCTTATAAAGGTTTATTTAACTATGCCTGTCCATATCAAGGGTTTATTTGAGCAGAGCTATTTAAAAAATGAGTTTTACATAGTAGTCAACCGAGGCCACATCAAGTAAACTGTCATCAGATGAGACTGCCACAAGCTAAAATGGATGACTTTAGGGATGCAAGTTTGATTGGTTTTCCTCACTAAGGATTTGTGAAGTTAGTGGGTTACTGGAGCTACTGGAGTTAATGAAAACCACATTCCCAGGTGATTCTTCACTCGTACAACCATTTGGAAAGTACGGAGGGAAAGAGTTCATGATCCCGTTGAAAGACAATCTGGGCCACATTATCAGAAACTTACGTCCTGGTGGAAAAGGTCTTCCTAGAGAAGAGTCTGGGTTTGGCACATGTAAAGGAGCACCCCAAACCTCAGGTTCCTCTATCATCACTAATATATGGAAGATGGCACAACACACAGCCAGTGGACAGCAATGTTACCCATCATGAAGCTTAGAGATGAAGGCATATCCCACTTAACCCACTAGTCTTAGACCAGAGGTGTCAAAATATACAGCCTCTGGGTCAGGACAGGGCCATGTTTTCATTCTAACCCACCGAATAAAATCTGTGTTCTAAACTAAAATCATCTTACTGACAGTAATCAAAAGATTAAAAAAATAGCTGTATTGTTCCACTAGGCAGGAAAATCAGCATTAACCAGTGGGCCATAAACTCAGCTACTGACAATTAATTCTTCATGAGCAAAGCTACAGATATGAAGTTAGAAAACACTTATGCATTCACAACTTTTAACATTTAGATTTTTCACCCATCTTAAAATTATTAAATGTTTTGCTATAACCAATGAGCCATGTGGCAGCAACAAGGTGCACAAAATCACGCAGATACAGGTTCACTTAATGTTCACATAAAAAATGTGGGAAAAGTGTGATTTCTGTGACTTTAACCATGACATGGTTACATCATGACAAATAATTTCCTTATTTTGTCACTGTGCTTGCACACAGTGAAATTGAACCTCTGCATTTAACCCATCCGCTCAGTGAATACACACTAGTGAACACACACTAGGGGGCAGTGAAGACACATGCCTGGAGCGGTGGGCAGCCCTAGCCACAGCACCCGGGGAGCCAATGGGGGTTATGTGCCTTGCTCAAGGGCACTTCAGCCAAGTCCTGTCAGTCACGGGAATCGAACCTGGGACCTTCCGATCACGGGGCAGACACCCTAACCACAAGACCATGACTGCCCCCATGCTGACAACAGTGTCTATGTAGCACTCCTGCTTCTGTGAACGTTCAATAAAATTGTTGATTGTTCTGAACCGGTTGAGTCATGCATCTGCTGGCTTCCTGCCGATGTCCCGCATCACTGATGTCACATTGGTGTCATAAGTGGGACTTGTATGTGGAACTCCAAGAGGTCAAGGAAAACATTCAGGACTGTATTGAACCGCGGTATTGATGACGGCGGGTAGCGGATTGCCTAACCGGCATTCATCCCAAGGGTTCCAGCTCCTTGGACTGTCTGTGAGAGCGCCAAACGAGCAGCAGCAGGAAGGAGCTCTGCCAGCAGCACAGAGCAAGCAGTGGCAGAGAGATCCTGCATCTACAGCACAGAGTGAACGACGGCTGCAAAACCAGCAGCGGTGCCCGAGTGAGCAGTGGTAGACCCGGTGAGAAAGGGAATAGCAAAGGAACCTGGGAGCTTTGCCTCGCTGGTTTGGCTGTTTGGTCACTGACCTGGTGAGTTTATGCATTGCGCTGCTGCCGCATGATTGCCTAATTCGACTGCATACATGAGCAGGTGTACAGGTCTTTCTATTAACGTGGACAGTGAGTATATAAATGCTGTATAAATGCATCAGTTTGTACTAGGAAAATTTATTATTTAAATGCTGAACTGGTTTAAGAAGACTGGTTGATGTGTTACTAGTCTATTAGTCAGATGCTGTGGTCTGACATTGGTGTAACATGGCCCTTACATTTATGGCATTTGGCAGACACCCTTATCCAGAGTGACTAACATTTATCTCATTTATACAACTGAGCAGGTAAGGGTTAAGGGCCTTGCTCAACGGCCCAGCAGTGGCAGCTTGGTGGTGCTGGGATTTGAACCCCCAACCTTCTATTCTGTAACCCAACACCTTAACCATTGAGCTACCCCTGCCCCCTTAAAATGCCCCTGCCCCTTAAAATGCCCTAAAATGAGTTTGACACCCCTTTTTCTTAAATTTCTCAGAATAGAATATAATATGTCTAAGATGTAGTATATATAATAGACAAAATAAGTGTTTAATAATATTTGTTCTTAAAATATATGAAAATATATGATTTGTGATATGAACACGGGACTATGTAGTATTGTATCAAACAGATCTGAAACATTTTAGAATACAGTAAAATCCCATGATACATTCTTTACAAACCCAATATACATAAACATACATACAGGTGTTAGACAATGAAACTGAAACACCTGTCATTTTAGTGTGGGAGGTTTCATGGCTAAATTGGACCAGCCT
>JAOVVG010000017.1:20059281-20073834 GCA_028566375.1 Leptodoras nelsoni
GCTATTTTGAAGAAACTAGAATATAAAACATGTTTTCAGTTATTTCACCTTTTTTTGTTAAGTACATAACTCCACGTTTGATAACTACACATTGAATGAGAAGGTGTGTCCAAACTTTTGGCCTGTACTGTATATAAAGAAAATTACACCCTGAGAAGATGATTTTCAGTGACCTTAGCTGGATATAAAAGAGGTAAAAGATGTACAATGTGGCTTCTGATCAACGTGTAGTACAATTCCTTTTTTAAATTATTTCCACAAATTTCCTCAAATGAAGCTCGGTTAACCCTTTTACATAGGCTATGGTATTAAAAAAAGATTTTGAAAAGCCATAGTCTCCATACCGCAGTGTATATGTTTATCTTGGGTGTGTTAGAGATAAAATCATCACTTGCTGAAAGTGTTCCTCAGAGGAGACAAGTCTTGGGCAGAACCCACTTAGATCACTTATTATACTACTACGGTTTCTAGGTCAGATTTCCCCTCATGGGAGCCATTTATTAGGCAAAAATATTCCAGGCCCAACATGTGGCTAAATTATGAATGTACAAAAGCCCTCTTCAGTGACAGAACCCCAAGGCCATCAAGACCTGCAGTGTGTGATTGAAATAAAAAAAAAAGAGAGAGCACTCTCAGATGACTGAGACGTCATACATATATTTTCAGATTTGGAGTTTTTTTAAAACACATGAGCAGGCTGTGAAGGTAAGGTATTTATGAGCTTGGGGAAGGTAGCACAAACAAAGACATGACTGTGGGGGGTGAGAGATTTGCCAGTGTCCATGGATCAAGGGGCTAACCCCTTAAAGCCTCATGAGACGTTGACAGTTCCTGAGTTATATTCCTCAGAACATTCCAAGTAGTCTGAATATACTTAATGAATAATTCATCATAGTTAAGAATTAAGAATGAAACAGTAAATAATAACTAATTAGTTTGATGAACCGTGAAAGAATTAGGCTATATTGTGCTTAAGACTATATTAACAGAAGGCTTGATGGATGGGCAAGGAGTAAAACATAACCCAGGAGCACGCTGTTATAGGAAAATAATCAAAGACGGGGTGACGTGATGCCGACTGATGTACAGTGATGTTACAGTTAAAACCATTATGTTGATTGTTTTCCAATTACAGCAAGGTCCAAAGCTGGTTTATTCCTCTTACACCATTTTATTTAGTAAAGAAATTGTTTATGCATCTTAAACCAGTCGATCATTCACCAGCTTCTCTTTATTTCCTCTCTGTCTTACATTACAAAAAAAAAGTCACTTCCAAATCATTCCAGGGGCAGGGGTGGCTCAGTGGTTAAGGTGTTGGGTTAACGACTAGAAGGTTTGGGGTTCAAGCCCCACCACCACCAAGCTGCCACTGTTGGACCCCTGAGAAAGGCCCTTAACCCTCAACTGCTCAGGGGTGGCTCAGTGGTTAAGGTGTTGGGTTGCTGAATAGAAGGTTGGGGGTTCAAGCCCCAGCAACACCAAGCTGCCACTGTTGGGCCCTTGAGCAAGGCCCTTAACCCTCAACTGCTCAGCTGTATAAATGAGTTAAATGTAAGTCACTCTGGATAAGCGTGTTTCTGCCAAATGCCATAAATGTAATGTAAATTTATATTCCAAAGACCTCCCTTTGACACCGAAGACTCCTTCCACAAAAGCCTAAGTGAACATCTCCTCGCATATCAACACTAGTGACATCTCCATCCACGTTCTACAAGTGAAAATTCGTGAAAAGTTGTCTTTGACATGTTTCTATTTCTAATTTCATTTCATAACCTTTGCTTTTCTAAACGTTCCTGGAACAGCTGATAAGGGTCAGAAGAACAGATGGACAGACTCAGACAGCTTCTAAATATGGGCCAGAGCACAATAACTCCTATGTGCCAGTTAATTAGCACGATGATTAAATGGAGAGAGCAGCGAAATTACTATTTTCCACCTTATATAGTTCCAAGAAAGTGTCCCATTTCCCAGAAGAACATTCATTGATTTTTGACTAAGAACCCTCTCGGTATATTTCCCAACAAGTTTCCAATGCAGCTTTGCACAAAATCTCAGCTGTCCACAAATAAGTTGAACCCAAAAAAACTGTTGTTGATTGTTTGTAGAATGTTACGAAAAAAACACAATGTAAACGTAGCTACATTAGTCTATTCATGGGGGGCGTCCACCATTCTGTCAGATCTGCTATAACATTAACTTCTGACCAATCAGATTTGAGAATTCAACAGCACCGTGGTATACACTGAGGTTGTAGCATTTCAGCGTGAAATGATTTTTACACGGCTACCATCCTTAGAAGAATGTGATGTGGTTTGCTATACAATATGACTGGTCATTTTTTTTCATGACTTTTTCCAGAGCAGAAATCAACTCCTGGCTGAAACCGAGAAGCTCACCTTCATTCTTATAATTCCACTTTTCTCTCCCAACGCATACTAACAGGGTGTGGGCTGGACTGGAGTGAGGAGAAGGATTATCAGTGCATTCTTTGAGATTACACTTCACAGGTATCAGAAGCCCCTAAAACAACAAACTGCTACTCTAATTCCAACTCCAGTGATCAAAATGGAGCCCTTAAATCAAATTCGACCATATAAGAGCCAGCACTTAGGAACACATCAGACAAAAAGAAATTCACTGCTAAGTACGCAGTCAAGCTCTGCTACAATAGCGTCACGGCTTTTGAATAAAGACAATCATCGACTCCGAACGTTGCCAGTTGCTACATCACAAATCCAAACACTGCCTCTAGGAAACAATTTGTACCAAACCATCTCTCGAGACAAGTTACACAAAGCAGACCACAAGCTGCAAGCCGAGTTCCAGCGAGTCTATAATCTACGAACGGGACACCCAGCTTTCTCTGGAGAAACATTTCCTCATAGGGAGAGGTTACAGAGCGTAATTATTCAAACGATTAAATGCTGTTGATGGAAACTATTGCTGTCTTTTCATTATATGCATCGCCGACGTCAAGCTAAATTTCAGTCCTGGCTGGTCTTCAAGTTTAGTAATAAATGGGGGGATGCGGGTAATTCTTTATGCCTGACACCACTAATATACAGATTTAAACTAGGGATAAAGAGTGTGTGCTTAAAATGATTTTTAACTCTGTGATTAATAAATCATACCACAATATTGTGTTAATCTGAGCCAAGAAGGTGATAAAGACAGAACACGATAAGGAAAGAAGGCTCACATGGGTTTGTTATACTCGGTCAAGTCAGCATTCCTTCTGTATCTATAAAGGCTTTTTAAGGCAGACGTATGGACGCTGGAGAGGCTGGACTAAGCATTTGGAGACCAGATTAAACCACGGAGCGTGAGCCGAGATCAGAGCAGAATCCTCCCTCGCAGTGCCTTTTCTGAGGTAAAGTGCCTTCAGTGTCAACTTTCTGTACTGCTGAACTCTGCAACAAAACGGTTCCGCCCTCATGATTTATAGTCTCGCAACTGTTATTAGACCCAAAGTTTGAATTACAGAAGAGCTGCGTTTCCATCTCGCAGACTGTCCTCGGCTCTTGGCTGCACAAATCCAGGATGAACTTTCTTTCTCACCGCCGTCATAAAAGTCCACATGTTGTACCATATCGTTCATGAGCGGCAGAGATGAAATTCCATTTACGCTAACGCAATGCCGTAACCAACCTACCAATGACAACCTCAATCCATCAAATAACAGGTCTTAATTTTGATCCCAGCATGCACCGGAGACTGGACCAGCACTGAAACGGACATCTGCTGCGGGGCGCGTGATGAAAAGGCAGACATAAAGATTGATCTATAGCCCTGGGAGCAACCAGTCAGACCTCTTTCAGAAACGTATCACATTAACTGCCTGATGTTTAGCTCTGTCTGAGATTTTGTCATAAATGAAATATACTGCACAATTTTTTTTTCATGGAATGTAATTATGGGATTGCCTTTTCCAAGTTTTGTACCAACCAAGAAACCTCAGAGAACAGCTTTAGGACGTGTACATTGGGATACCAAGATAGTGATGATGTATTCAACAATGTGCTGCTGAATTATCATTTCTGATTGGTCAGAATGCTTTCATTCATTTTCTACAGTAGTAGTATTGACTGTAAGAAGGTTAATGCACTTGTACTAATATGTAATCATTTCTACAGTAACAACACTCACAGGATCTTACAGTTGCCCGTATATACTCTGTCATTATACACAAACTTTTTAAAAAGTGTGCATGGTGGAAAAAAAAGTGATGTTTTCTGTGAGGGTGTGTTTATTTAGCATTGATGAAAAAAAATTATAAAAAAAAAATAATAATAATAAAAATGACCTACAAACTAAATAAAAAATACACCAAAATAAATGTAAATACAAATTAAATAAATAAATAATATTTATATAAAATTTAAAAAATAATAAAATAAATATTTGAAATAAAAAAAATTAAAATACAATTTAAATAAAATTTTAACAATTCAAGACAGATGACTTTGTGTTTTCTGGTCTCTCAGTAACATGGCAAGCTGTATTTTTTTTTGTTTTATTAACTTCACAAGTTCAAACAAAAGTGCTGATGGTGAAATAATGAACGTTTTATAGCTGCTAGAACCGATGTAACTTGATGTACTACATAAAGTTTGAGAAAGTGCAAGAACAAAGTGGAATAAAGCATAACAAATTGCTTGAAACGGGATTGAAATGTGTAAGCTGCAGCTCCTATGGACAAAATGTCAAGAAATTTGGAGGGTTTCTTAAGAATGTTGTATTAATACAGGGAATCAAATTTCATGATGTTTGAGCCTTTATGTCACAAGATATTGGCTATTGAAATGCCAGGTGGCGTCAATCCACAAATGAATCACAATGAGCCAGAGCAATGCACCTCCTAGAGTTCAACTTGCCATGAAAAAGTTTATTATTTAAGGCAAAACAGTTTTTGAGCCTACCCCACTTCAAGGACACTAGCATGAAGAGCACCACATCTTTGCTCTAGACAACCCGAGTACAAACATTTTGTACTTGAGTGTTTGTGCTTTGTATTTTCTACAGTAGGTCATAAAAGATAAAAGGACAGACAGACATTTATATCAGACATCTGAACACTAAGTATTATTCATAGCAGTCTAGGAGGGTACAGTATATGTACAAAGAAAGTCATATACATTTTAAAAGGTCAAGACAAAAATATTGTTAAGTCAAAGTATAAGTGATATTACTGAAGATTATTCTCTTTATTCTTATTAACTCTTCATGAGCTCAGTCAACTGTTACAGCAGTGAAAACCCAAAAACGCCCAATACCTGGGGTCTCCAGGACGAGGAACAAGAAACAATCATTTTGGTTATATTAATATATTCCAATTCCAATAAATCACTACTTATAGAGGAAGCATGACAGTTTGGGGATTTGGCTTGTATTCCATTCAAGTACTCCCTCAATGCACTTAGTTCAAATGAACACTGTATTAAATCTAATGCACACCGCATTTCAGGATATAATTCACAGAGCTCAAGCTGGATAAAATAAACAACTACGCTGCACACAAGCGCGACACAAATTACAAATTACTCTTACATTCTGAACTGTCACTGTTCAAAGGAGGTGGTTGTGGGTAATGTGCCCTGAAATACACTTAAAGCACTAAATACATGAGCAAACATCCCACTTAAGCTCTAAATGGGTTAAAGTTTGAGGATCTGTAAACAGCGAAACTAACGTTTCAGCGAGAGAGCAGAATATACAACCTTGTTTCGATCTAAAACGTGACACCAAAATATGTTCTGTTAAAATATTGTTTTAAAATATATACGCCTGTTCTCCGCATTTGCACTTGTACTACTAGACCTAAATGAACACCATAGACTTCCATTCAACACTTGAGATTTTACTGATAGCACTTTAGCTAATGTACTCTGCTCAATGGGAGATTTTGCTCTGCATAATTAGGTGTTATCTTATTCCCACTTCCCTTTCTAAGGCAAATGAAGCAATCCTACCTTACAAAGGCCCTCCAACTGAGAGGCTTAAGACGGTGACACACACACACTCATTGCACTTTAAGAGCTTCATTGTCATTCCATGTAGAGGCAAAACCAACACGGGCTCCAATTTGATTTACAGATAAAGTCAATCCTTCAGTCAATATAAAAAAAGTGGCTATAGGGTTAAAGATAGGGACAGAATGGTAAGAAATGTAGGCCCATTAGGGCACTAATTAAAAAGATTTAGAACTCAGCCTGAAGGTTTTAGAAAAGCTCATACACCTCAACTGGCATACATTTCCATCAATATATCATACACAGTTTAAAATCTATACACTGAAGTACCAGAAAAACTGGTACATGCAATATATGGTACATGCAAAATACATAGCAATGTATGCCACCTAGCCACCTATGCACGTCTTATATATATATATTATAGACATCTATGGAAACTTCTAGAGCTGTTTCCAGCATGATAGTGGCAATTATCATGATTTTAAAAACGGTATAACTGTTGAAGATGGGTCATAGCATTTCGAAGGTAGAACCAAAGCTCGGATTTTCACGTATGAGCATTTCAAGGGTGTACCGTGACTACAAGAATTCTGGCAAAACCTTCAAGGGGACCTACCAAGTATTAATGGTTTTTCTGACCTACCAAGTACCAGTTTTTCTGGTACTTCAGTTATTTTGCTATCCCTGCTTTCAGAAGCTACAAGTACTACTCGTTGTTAGATTTCAGCACAAGTCCAGTCTTAAACACATTAAAAAGGTGTACGGTGAACTGTGAGGTGCTTAGAGGTTTTGTTTCTAGTTTGTCGGTTGGTGTAAGCTATTTTTGTTACTCCTGTGAGGAATTAGTAGCTGTCTGCTGCTTTTACGTCACAGAGACACAATTGCAGCTCAGTTACAACGGTGCTTAATAAGAAAAATACTTCCAACAAGCTCTAACAAAGGAGATAACGGTCAGGTTTAGCTGCTGGCTGTTAAAAACAAAAGAGTAACTACTTTTGTCAGCATTTTCAGGGTTCGGCAGAGACTTGGCTCAGCTAGTTAGCGATGTACGAGATGACAAGCATGACGGCACTGGCGGTAGGATTAGCATGAAAGATGGACAGATTAAGGGAGCAAAGCACTGCTGCACTGCTTTGGTGGCGTCACACTGACCGAGTTATGGCACTCTGGGTAGCCAAAGTGAAAAAAAACTAATTTGTCCAAAAAAAAAAAATCACCTCAGGATTTAACCTAAATCTTTCACACCACTTTAATTAAAATATTACATGCTCATTATAATTATAATATTGCCATGCAAGTCATTCAAGGTGTTACTTCTTTCCTTTTTTTTAAGTTTTAAAAACAATTTAATTAAAGGCGTGGTGGGGTGGAATTTTATTTTGTCCTTCTGCGCACACCGTAGCTGCATATAGCTGATTAGATTAGTGCACGCGATATTTTAATCTGTTTGACGCCAAGGCGCGAGCGCTTAAAGAAAGAAACTAGGCTGTTTAAAAACATTAGTGATGCATGAGTGCAAACTGAACAGAAGCACAGAACTCGGTTTGCATCTCTGGGAAAAACCCGTAAATACCAACAATTCTACTTGCCAATAAATGATTTAATTGCGTTTATTCATTAAATGGGTGTCACCTGCTGTGCATGCTTTCAGGACGGTCACACACACACACACACACGGGCGCGTGATCTAACCGGTGATCTAATTCACATATAAAATCACATATAAAATCAAGATCATGTTATGCATTTTTAAATAAATAAATAAATAGGTTGGTTTATGATGCTTTCTGCTCTTCTACATGCCCTTTTCATTCACAAGCAGTGAGCATAATTTGAGACAACTAAACTAACTGAAGAACCGACTTTTAGGGTGGATATTGTATTTTTAGTTTAATAATCACTAATAATAAAGTTTTCCCACTTGTAACTTTGAGAACACTGAGGAAGAGGAGGAGGAAGGTGAGGAGGAGAGGTAAGGCTCTTACCGGCAGCAGTGCGCATCATGCAGCTGCTCAGGACAATCACGGTGAAGTGCAGCAAACAGCGGCGGTGTTGTGGGCATCCTCGCGGTGCCCGGGTCTGTGCTGTCCGCCTCATCCACCGCCTTCCTCCGCGCTCCTGCTCCGCCGACATGCCTGTACATCCACTGCAAAGCGGCAAAGCACAACTTCAAAACCGGTGCGGGACTGGAAAGTGCACGAAGTCTTTGGAGGGTCTTTACAGGCGCGTGCTTTCTCCTCTGCGCTCTATCTATCTCTCTCCCTTTCTCTCTTTCTCTCTCGTCCTCCTCGTCACGCTTGTGTGTAGGAGATGGACTATCACCCCGCTCACTGACTCCTGCCCTCTCCCGCATGCAAGCCAAAAACTCCGCACACACGCTTCACATACGTATTACACGGAGGCCCCCCGAGCTGAGGCCACGCGCTCCCAAGAGTGTCCGTGTGTCGCCACTTGCTGGTGGAGATCGGACACGACCTGTACAGCTTCATGGGATTTTAAACAAGTGAGATTCTCAGAGCACACCTTTTAAAAAGTGGATTATATATGTAATAGTGACTCTATTAAAACTGATTGTACAATTGTACAGATAACCTAGAGGGCAGTGTAACCTTGGGGGCAGTGTAACCTTGGGGGCAGTGTAATCTAGGGTTCAGTGTAAACTAGAGGGTAGTGTAACCTAGGGGGCAGTGTAATCTAAGGGACAGTGTAAACTAGGGGGCAGTGTAACCTTGGGGGCAGTGTAATCTAAGGGACAGTGTAAACTAGAGGGTAGTGTAACCTAGGCGGCAGTGTTACCTTGGGGGCAGTGTAACCTAGGGTTCAGTGTAACCTAGAGGGCAGTGTAACCTAGGGGGCAGTGTAACCTAGAAGGCAGTGTAACCTTGGGGCAGTGTAACCTAGAGGGCAGTGTAACCTAGGGGGGCAGTGTAACCTTAGGGGCAGTATAACCTAGAGGGCAGTGTAACCTAGAGGGCAGTGTAACCTAGGGGGCAGTGTAACCTAGAAAGCTGTGTAACCTAGGGGGTAGTGTAACCTAGGGGACGGTGTAACCTAGGGGGCAGTGTAACCTAGAGGGCAGTGTAACCTAGGGGGCAGTGTAACCTAGAAGTTAGTGTAACCTAGGGGGCTGTGTAACCTAGAGGGCAGTGTAATCTAGGGGGCAGTGTAACCTAGAAGGCTGGTGTAACCTAGGCGGCAGTGTAACCTAGGGGGCAGTGTAACCCAGAGGGCAGTGTAACCTAGAAGGTAGTGTAACCTATGGGGCTGTGTAACCTAGAAGGCAGTGTAACCTAGGGGGCAGTGTAACCTAGAGGGCAGTGTAACCTAGAGGGCAGTGTAGCTCAGTGGTTAAGACGCTGGCCTACTGACCAGAAGGTCATGACCTCAAATACCACCACAACCAAGCTGCCAACCCCTGGGCCCCCCAAGGAAGGCCCCCAACAATCAACCGCTCATCTGTGCAAATGAGATCAACATTATTCACTCTGGATAAGGGCATCTGCATGGAAAACTGACTTCCAGTCCAGTCATTTTTAAAAACACTACAGGCCATCATACATCCTGGGGTGGAAGCCTCATGAACATGGGTGGGAATTATTCAAATGTCAACACAGAGTTAATATACTGTACAATCATTGTCCACACTTTTTTTAATTATTATATTATAGTATTAAATGTATAGATAAGATAATTTGTATAAATTAATAATTAATGTTAAGATAATTTGTATAAATAACCTAAGCGAAATTCAGATCATTATAAATAGAAAAGAAAACAATGCATCAAGTCATGGTTGCACGTGTATAATAGGTCACTGCATGGAACCTGTGTGGAAAATGACTTCTGGTCCGGAATGCTTGTTTGTGTTTGGATTCACCTCCTGTCAGTCATTTTTATAAACACTACAGACGAGATTCATGCAACTGAATGTGCACATTCATGCACTTATCTAATTAGCCAATCATGTCATCACAACACAATGCATAAAGTCTTACAGATACAGGACAAGAGCTTCAGATCATTTTCACATCAAACATCAGACTGGGGACAAGTGTGAGCTCTGTGACTTTAACCATGGCCTGGTTGTTGGCACCAGATTGAAATTTTATAAACAAAAAAACATTGGCTGATGAGGGGGATCAGCGGAGAAGACCAGACTGGTTCGAGCTGACAGGAAGTCTTTAGTAAGTCGAACAAGCATTCCTCATTAGAGTTACTTTAGAAACTGTGCTCAATAGCATGTCAGAACACACAATCCATTAAACCTTGAGGAGGGTGGGCTACAGCAGCAGAAGACCACATCAGGCTCCACTTCTGTCAGCCAAGACCAAGAAGCTGAGGCTATCATCGGGACAGACTCACCGAAGTCTGACAAGACAGCTGAATACTGGGAAAAGACCAGGTAATTTTTTTTTCTAATCTTCAACTGTCCAGTTTCTCAAGGAACAACAACAGCATGTGAAGGAATCTTGAGAGGAACCAGACTCAAAAGGAAACCCATTAACTTCTGGTTGACCCTGGATAGTGGGATTATAAATCATTACAGTATACAGTTGTAGGAGAGTAAAGTCGAGTAGAATTGAGCGTGAAAGGATATTCAGTGTGAGCATATTGTCCAGGGATGAGTGCAGGACAATCTTTATGATTACAGGAACTAGGTACAAATCTAGATTATCCTGAGGAGATTATCCACTCAGCCCAAAGCAGACCTGTGATCAAAAACCGATACTGATGAAGAGCCAAAATTGCGCATGGAAAAAGATGACAAATTATTGGGCAGGACATGCTACCATGTCAGTGCCGTTGCTGTGCTGAGATGTTCTTCCACCTAGAGGAGCAGTGTAACCTAGGGGGTAGTGTAACCTAGAGGGCAGTGTATCCTAGGGGGTAGTGTAACCTAGAGGGCAGTGTAACCTAGAAGGCAGTGTAACCTAGGGGGCAGTGTAACCTAGGGGGTAGTGTAACCTAGAGGACAGTGTAACCTAGGGGGCAGTGTAACCTAGGGGGTAGTGTAACCTAGAGGGCAGTGTAACCTAGAGGGCAGAGTAACCTAGATGGCAGTGTAACCTAGGGGGCCGTGTAACCTAGGGGGCCGTGTAACCTAGAAGGCAGTGTAACCTATGGAGTAGTGTAACCTAGGGGGCAGTGTAACCTAGGGGGTAGTGTAACCTAGAGGGCAGTGCAACCTAGGGGGCAGTGTAACCCAGATGGCAGTGTAACCTAGGGGGTAGTGTAACCTAGAGGGCAGTGTAACTTAGGAGGTAGTGTAACCTAGGGGGTAGTGTAACCTAGAGGGCAGTGTAACCTAGGTGGCAGTGTAACCTAGGGGGTAGTGTAACCTAGAGGGTAGTGTAACCTAGGGGGTAGTGTAACCTAGGGGGTAGTGTATCCTAGAGGGCAGTGTAACCTAGGAGGTAGTGTAACCTAGGGGGTAGTGTAACCTAGAGGGCAGTGTAACCTAGGGGGCAGTGTAACCTAGGGGGTAGTGTAACCTAGAGGGCAGTGTAACCTAGGGGGTAGTGTAACCTAGGGAGTAGTGTAGCCTAGAGGGCAGTGTAATGTAGGGGGTAGTGTAACCTAGAGGGCAGTGTAACCTAGGGGGTAGTGTAACCTAGAGGGCAGTGTAACCTAGGGGGTAGTGTAACCTAGGGGGCAGTGTAACTATGTACAAATCTAGATTATCCAGGTGAGATTATCCCCTGAAGCAATAAATATATATATTTTTCACCAAAATAATATCTGTTCTGCAGTAGTTCTGTTGTGTGCCTTGTCTTTAATGGACAAGATAGAGGAGAGCTGAAAAATAATTGTAATACATTTAGAAAGTGACCTGTATGGGAAGTGTACCTGATAAAATGACACTAGACGCATTATTGATGTACCTAATAAACTGTCCACTAACTGTTTGTGTATTACAGTTAGAAAGATCTTAATAGAAAAATTAAACTTTTTTTCCTGACAATTTCAGCCATTTTGTCATTCTTTCTTTACTAGCTGTTACCACTAACGTGAGCATGATCACACAACATGGGAGTTTGTTTCAGTTTACACACATGCACGTCTTTAAAATTCCTCCTTACGTTTCAACATCTATTATAGCAACGCTCTTTAATCCATCATTCCGGCTAACATCTGGAAACTTCTCCCGGACATGATTTATGTGGATTTAAAGCTGAGGTGTCTTCACGTTTTATGAAAGTCAGAATACTCCCATTTCCACTTTAAAGCGGTGCAGGACTGTAGGGACTGTACAGAGAATGGTAGCAATTTACAAGCTCGGGGTCTCTCATCCTGACCTGTTTCTGTTCATTTGTGTCATGTCGGCAGCAGAGAAAAAGGTTCTGAGTGATCACCTTTTGATGTCGTGGTATGAGCTGGTTCTGCAAACCCAAAGCTCATCTCTCATTTCCTCTCCATGCATCAGCATTTTGGCACATGCTAAACTTTAGCCTGCGATCAAAGCCAAGCCTTGTGACACTTCTCAGCAGTTTTCATTGAGGAAGGAAGCCAGGAAGGGGACAGCGAGGTGTTGTGTAGGGTGAGAGGGGTTTTAAGTGCATGCATGTGTTACAAACATGGAACATGAGTGTAGTACAGAAGTGCCTTATTGAATAAATAAATGAGCTGTAGCTAAGGCATTACACCAAAGGACAACCTGGAGGTCCCAGTCTGCATCTGGCATGTTTTTGGGGGAGGTAGAGGAAACCGGAAAACCAGGAAGAAACCCATGTGGATATTGGGAGAACGTGAAAATCCACACAGACAGTAACCTGAGCTCAGGATAAAACCCAGGATCCTGGTGCTGTGAGGCAGAAACACTATCCATGACTCCACACTACCACCGCAAAGCAGAATTATTTAAAAAATATATAGGAAAGAATTCATTTGAATAAAATTGGAAACCTTTGCTTTGTTATTTGTGGGATAGGAAATAGATACAGCAGTTAAAGAATGATGTAAATCCTAAAACATTAAAAACTCATTTATACAGGGATTCTATGGATATTTCAGTATAGACTTTCACAATTAATAGTAATTCTTTTTTTATTTTTTTTAAATCCACAAAAAATACAATTAATAAAAAGAATTCATAAAAAAAACACCCAGGATATGGTAAAATAATTTTAATACGTAATTCATATATGATTTATGATTTCTACTGTTACCTTTGGATAGTTAAATATTCCAGCCATAGTGGAAAAAAAAAGAAAGAACAGAAATAAAGCAGCCTGCTGCCTTTTCTTCAGCCTGATTGCATCTAATATTAAACATTTGGAAGCTATTACGTGCCATGCAGCAAAGGAGGTGAAGTATTTATGACATGCAGCTATTTTCTCTTTATTTTTCTTCTGATGTCTATCTGTTTTATTTTCCAAGAGCAAAATAAGACCGAAATTGCAACCATGCACGGCATTTAATTGTAACGAGCAGGGAAACCAAAGCCCATACAGCCCTGCAGGAAGAGCAATGGCTTTGGCTGAACCTCCACCATCAGCCCCAAAACAGCAAAACCTTCCTCCCAGATTAAAGCTTCTGTTCTGGACCACTGGTCTGTCTCTCTCAGGCTACGGAGGTTATAGGAACAGAACAGAGCTTCTGCATGAATTACAAACGAGAAACGGATTTTCGAGAACTTCTGGATCTTCTGAGACTTAACATGCATGCAGTCGTTACACCGAAGACAAAACAACCGTTAGTATTTTGTTTCTTTTCCACTTTCATTTCTCCATTAAACAATTATTGTAGAAATAAAGTTTCTAAAGTGTATTAATGTAAAAATGTAAAAAGCCTGCTGCATGTTAAAGTTCTATACATATACAACATAATGGTGTTATCAGATACCATAATCCCTATGACGTTAATAGAGTGACTAAGCAGCGTGAACTGCAGCACAGGTGGTACTCATTGCACATAAATATGAAGAGAACTTCAGTAGACAGGGTAAGACGAAATATTTCTGGTCTTGGGTGGTCCCTTTTCAGAGCTTGTCCACTCTAATTACAACTGGAATTAAAATGGACACTGGAAAATATGTGATCACGCATGAGTTTCATGACAGAATTACCCCATTAGTGAAGCAGAGACCATTAAGATAATGGGTGCTGTCATGTCTGATAAGTGTGAGTGTGTTTGTGTGAGAGATCCTGTCATAGTGAAAACAAGAGTAGGAAAGCATCGAGAGTTGAGCAACTCCGGGATTAATCATGCATTAATTCTGCTTGGTTTAAATCATTAAATATTATAGCCTGCCCTTCATCAGAGTCTTCATCTTCATCTTTTTATGCATGACCCAGTGAAGTTCAGTATATTTCTTCTCACACCATCTCGGTACAACCCCAATTCCAGTGAAGTTGGGACGTTGTGTAAAACATACAGGTCCTTCTCAAAAAATAGCATATTGTGATAAAGTTCATTATTTTCTGTAATGTACTGAAATATTTCAGGTCTTTTATTGTTTTAATACTGATAATTTTGGCATACAGCTCATGAAAACCCAAAATTCCCACAAAATTAGCATATCATGAAAAGGTTCTCTAAACGAGCTATTAACCTAATCATCTGAATCAACGAATTAACTCTA
>JAOVVG010000018.1:1112138-1124779 GCA_028566375.1 Leptodoras nelsoni
CCCCCCCCCCCCCCCCCCCCCCCCCCCCACAGGATGTTACAGGAAACAAAAACAAAAAATATATTTAGCTGCCCAAATGAACAGAAGGAGGAAAAAAAAAATCAATACTTAAAACAAAATGTACTCAAGTAACAAGGAGGTGAGAAGTGCGCAGACAATTACTAATCCATGTCCAGGGACAGGAAGTTTAAAATAAAAAAAAATAATAAAGTAAAAAAACAAAAAAAAACAAACAAAAAAAAAAAACATTTTAATCCGTTTTTGTAACATTATTATACAATTCATCATTAGGCTTCATGATTAATCCAGCATATATAAAAAACAGGGCATGTCTCTTTCTCTCTCTCTCTTTCATTCACTCACACACACACACTCTCTCTCACACACACACACACACTGTCTCTCTCACACACACAGCTGTAAATAGGATATCACTTAGTATCAGGGAACAAAAACATCATTAATTTCTTTTTAAAAACACGTTTCTGTACATGGCTACTACACACACACACACGCACACGCACACACACACACACACCATGATTACAAGAGAAACAGCAGATAAAACAGTTCAAGAGAAAAATGTACATTTCACAGGTGTGTTAAGCTTCATGATCACTTCGACTTCCTTCTCTTGGCCTGCGTGGGACTCGCTCCAGTGTTTGATTCTTAAAACAAACAAACAAACAAAGCACAATAATTATTTATAGCAAACATACAGGAGATATTAAGCAATTAATTTGTTAAAAGAGCATACAATTAAAACAAGGTTTAAAGATGCGTTTATTCGTCGTCCCACAGTAACGTCATGAAGGTCCTCCCGTTTTTATTTATATATTAACGACATTTTTATTCATTTAATGTCGTTAAATGTCCATGAAACAACTTGGGTCTTGTTCCCACTTATATTACAGCAGATATAAATAGCCCTTCCCTCACCAGGCTAACTAACTAACTAACTAACTAACTAACTAAGTAAATCAATTAAAAATAAATAAATAAATAAATATTTAAATTAAAAATGGCTTTTTTTTTGTTATCTAGAAACTGTAACACAAAAGAAAAGCTGTCGGGATAATTTATTTATTTAATAAATTAATAAAAAAAAGTATAAAATAAAATTTTATAAATTGTCTGGAAAACTCAATAATAGTTAATAAATCAATAAAAAATATTTAAAATAAAATAACAAAATAAAATAAAACAAAACAAAATCAACAAATATTTAAATAATAAAATTGCTTGTTGCTTTTTTGTTAATTGACAAACCGTAATGCAAAAGAAAACAGCTGTTGGGAAAACTCAAGAGTTAATAAATAAATAAATATAAAAAAAAAATAATAATAAAAACTAAATAAAATAAACTAATGATCTGGAAAACTCAATAATAGTTAATAAATCAATAAAAAATGTTTCAAATAAAACACAAAGAAATAAAATAAATAATTGTCTGGAAAACTCAAGAGTTAATAAATAAATAAAAATATATAAAATAAAACAAAACAAAATAAATTAAAACTAAATAAAATAAACTCATGATCTGGAAAACTCAAGAGTTAATAAAACAATAGAAAATATTTCAAATAAAACACAAAAAAATAAAATTTATAATTGTCTGGAAAACTCAAGAGTTACTAAATCAATAAAAATATTTTAAATAAAATAAAGCAAAATAAAACACAAAATAAAAAACAAAATACAATTATATTAAATAAACAAATTGTCTGTGAAAACTCTAGAGTTAATAAATCAATAACAAATTTAAAAAATAAAATAAAACAAAATAAAATAAACCTACACATAAATAAAAAATTGCTTGTTGCTTTTTAGTTACAGAGAAACAGTAAATTTCCCCATTGCGGGATTAATAAAGGATTATCTTATCTTAAACAGGAAGAGTTACTGTAACAACGCGCTAACACTGGAGACTCCTTCCATAAATTAAACAAACACACTTCTCTAAACCAGATCATGTAGACAATTCTTAAAATCGGTTTATAATCAGTGGAGCGTCTGCTGTACAAGTCTACAAGCGTACTCTGAACGAGTTGTTACTATGGAAACGATAGTGTATTGCTCAGTAAGGATATGAACCATCATCGTTTGCAAAACGGAACCAAGACTTTCTAAGCCAATCAGAATCCATAAATCGAAAGCTCAGTGGTAGAAGTTCTTACCTGCAGCTTTCCCTGGGTTGGAAGAGGCCGACCCCGGTCTGGCTGCCCTCTTTCTCTGTCCATTGTCAGGCACTTCCTCTTCAGTGTCCTTCTCAGCCCGTGAGCTCCTTCGGCTTGGGCCTTTTGCCTTTTCAGTGTGGCCTCTTGTTTCCCTACAAAGCACAGGACAGTAGTGGGGCAACAGCACCAAGCTGAACGGGATACTAATGACAAATCAGGATTATTTGTATACAGTGTGTATTGGTAATGTTTGTAGAGTGTACTCCATGTCTCACTTAGGTATCACAGCCAAGGTACAACTTATTATTATTATTATTATTATTAATGACCCAACAGGCCCTAGTGGGGCCTCTTTACAATTCAGGAAATGCTGTTTTTCCTCGTCTACCACAGATAACCAGATACCGTCCTCTTCACAACCATGTTTACTAAACTGGTGACGCTGCCCTTTGTGCACACCTGTGCAGGTATCTTCAGGTTTGGTATATACATACCTTTGGGCTAAGTCGATGGGCGTCTTTCTTTTCTTTGCCCATCTGTTATAGAAGTGGAAAAACAGCGGTAAACTGCTTTGTTGCTTAACATCTTTTTTTTTTTTTTTTACCCACAAATTTGAGTTGATGATTTGGTCAATTAATGATTTTAATGATTGTGACACCAAAGTTAGTGATTCCCAGGAAATCGGTTCATATTACTACTAATAAACCAAAGTGAGCATTACGTTTACTGTATGTAAGAAAAAAGAAAAGAAACATAATTAAAAATCACAAAAAAATAAGATGCTTAAATGTTAAGACATTAAAGAAAACTGACAATGAAATGAGAATGAAAAGATAAATCTGTGTAAGAGTTTGTCTTACCCCTGTTCGGCCACAGAAGGCACTGCCTCTCCTTGAGAAAATAAAAAGAAAGAAACATGGATTACCACCTGACAGCTGATTTTATTGTTGCTACTTGGATACATGAGAAAATAAGAAATTTTGCTATTGTGAAATGAATATATAAATAAACTACTGCTATAAACAATAAGAAGACATGGTGTTTACCAGTTTGCTGTTGTTCCTGTACAGGCGGAGCTGTATTGACATATTAATAATATTTATTAGTGTTGAGAATTGTAACAGAGTTCAAAAACACTTTAACAGCTTTGGTAAATAAACTCCAGCACTCAAGCACACCATTAAAAAAAAAAAAGAATAAATACCTTGAAGATTTGGAGTATCTGCAGCAGGCTTGGTGGTATTGTCTGCCTTAGGCAAGCTTGTCTCCATTCCTGTGGAAGTCTGTGGTTCCACAGATGGAAGCAGTGCTGTAGGACCAGTAGGAGGTGCAGGGATCACTGCTGGGACAGAAGCAGGAGGTGGAACAGATGATGCCGACATACTAGTGACTGGTAAGGAACTGGAAGCAGAACTGGCAAGCGGAACCACTGCAGAGCTGGGAGTGATCACTGAAGAACTGGGCGTAAGGGTGGAGGTGGAAACTGGTGGAGAATTCTGCACGGGTGCAGAAGACGAAGCTAAAGCTGCAGCTGCAGACGAGACTGCTGTGGGGGGAGGCAATGGACTTGAAAGTGTTGCATTTGTAACCACATGCGGTAGGGCTTGAGATGGTGCAGTGTCCACAGGTTTTCCTGACTGCATTGGAGCCTGCTGTTGCACCAGACTGGTGTCACTACTGCGGGTGGTGGAAGTCTTGCTCAGAACATTTTGTACTGGACTGCTCTTGGCAATAGTTGTAAGTGGTTTAGAGAGGGAACTCCTGTGGGCAACAGAAGTAATCCCTGGGCTGGAGCAGGCTGGTAAAGATACCAGAGGTTGTTGAACAGATGTAGGAACGCCAGAAGATGTGCTAGATTGTAGAGATGTTTGTCCTAAAGGACTTATTTTTGAAACCAGGGTGTCAGAAGTGCTCTCTTGTTGAGGAGGGTGGACTGTGTTTAAAGAGGACATGTGACTTGCAGGCACTTGCACTCGGATTTGTCCGATCATGGCACGACCTGACTGAGTTGTGGCTATGCTTACAACCGGTGAATGTGTTGTCATCGGGGCGGACAGAGTAGAAGCTGCACCGGACACTTGAGCAGGAGTGAGTTGAATATTGGCAGATACTTGTATGGGCCCAGATGGACCTTGAAAAATTACAGGTCTTGGCATAAGATGTGGAGCACGATTTTGAGCATGAGCAGACTGGACAAAAACTGTTATTTGATTTGGTTGAGTGGCCCCTGATGATGTGGGTCTAGGCAAGACTGTTTGGGATATACTTGTAATAGGTTTAGTATTGGTATTTGGACTAACAGAAGGGTTTGGGTGTAGGCTTGCATTTGAAGCAGAGCTAGTAAGCAAAGTTGAACTTGGGCCAACACTGGATACACCAGAGGATGAGTGAAGGCTTGGACTGCTAGTCTGAATCACATTTGGGCTAGGTATTGAACCAATCTTGGATTTTTGTTCAAGTTCATTATTGGACAAAGGCAGCGCACTATCACTGCTCTGTTGGGTACTGGGGTTATGATGGGTTTCTTGTTCCACCAAAGCTCGATCTCCATCTACTGATGGAGTAACCTTGGTTTGCTTTGTGGCCAAGGATGAAGGGCCTGTATTATCTAGCAACTGATTGAGGGACGTTGGGGCATCTCTAAAAGATGCTGAAACAGCAGAAGCACGGTCTTGCAGTGACGGATTCTGAGGTTGACGCATTTCCTCTGATGGTTGCTCAGGTGCCATATTGAGCTGTTGCATTTTTGGCTCCTGGGATGGCATGCGTTGATTTACCATTCTAAGACCAGACTGATCCCTTTCCACTTGTGCAGTCTGACGTGGGTCTAGCTGTGGTGCCTGCCCCTGGCTATCTCTCATTGCATCTGAGGTATTAGGGAGCGCTTGTAGAGGGTTTAGATTTTGCTGGGAATCTAGAGTTCCTACTGATGATATAGATGCAGTTGGACTTGGGAGGACTGATGAAGCACTGGTCATTACACTTTGGGAACCTGTCACTTGTTGTTGATTTGCTATGGAGGTTAAGGAGTTCTTAGTCCATTTCTGCCTTCCTGGGCTGGGAGTGGCCGCTTTTCTATTTGAGGCAGGACTAGATCGTCGATTGTTACTGGGACTAGCTCGCTTTGTTTGCCCTCCAACGGTCTGTTTTTCTTGCTTTGCACCTGTACTGGTAGCATTACTAGCTTGTGTAAAACCCTGTTGAACACTATTATTGCCACTAGTGTTATTGTTGGTAAGAGATGCAAGGCTTGGTGGAGCCTGCCCAATAGCTTTTAAAGTGGTAGGGTTTAGACCTTGTTGATCAAAACCTCTAGTTAAGTTAGGCTGTCTGGGTGGTAGTGGGATGTTAATCTTTGGGGGGAAAAGACCAGCAATTGATGCATTTAGTCTCTCTGGAGAGAGATTTATCTCTGAAGGCTCAGTGCTGGGTGGACGGTTGGTAGGAGTTAAGGGATGGTGATACGGTCTAGGACTGGCACGGTTTGGTGTCTTGGGGCGCGAACTTTGGGAAGCTGAAGGAGCACTGGGAAAATGAAGATTGTGAGAGCCAGCCAGTGGTGCTTGCTGGGGCTGTTGCTGGGGGCTTGCTCCAGGTTGCTGAGGGACTGATGAAGGCACAGACTTCAAGAGATGAGAATTAGGACCTTGGTTGTTAACATTTTGTTGACTGGCATTCCCTGCTTGAGGCGTCATTTCAATTGATGCCCTGTCCTGCAAGTTAGGGGTGCCTGATGCTTCCTCTGGTGCCATTCCTGGGGTTCCTTGCCCAATGTCTGGATGGGGCATTCTTCTAGCCGCAGCAGCCAACTGCGAATTTACTCCTGGCTGCATGCCTCTGGCTTTTTCTGGAGAGGGTGAGACACCTCCATGCCCTTGTAAATTGATCATTACAGGCATGTTCCCTTGTTGGGATACAGGCATTCTCTGTGCAGGATCACCAGGATTAACAAGAGTTCTTTGAGGGTGACCACTTTGCTGTAGTGGGAGTCGATTCTTTGCTTGTTCCTGCATTTTAAGCATCATCATGTGTTGTTGTTGTTGCTGTTGTTGTGTCAGTGGTTGCTGCTGCTGCTGTTGTTGCTGCTGCACATGCTGTGGTGGCTGCTGTTGAAGCTGTAAGTGATGAGGATGGATTTGATGCTGTCCTTGTTGTGACCCTTGTGGAGTTCCAGGTTGCCCTGATATCTGCATATGCATCTGTTGCTTTTGCATTTGTTGTTGCTGCTGCTGCTGCATTTGTTGTTGCTGCTGTATTTGCTGTTGCTGTTGTATTTGTTGCTGCTGCTGTAGTTGCTGTTGCTGTTGTAGTTGCTGCTGCTGTTGCTGTATTTGCTGTTGCTGTAGTTGCTGCTGCTGTTGTTCTTGCTGCTGCTGCTGCATTTGTTGTTGTAACTGTTGCTGCTGCATTTGCTGCAACTGCTGTTGCTGCTGCTGGGCCATGAATGGCATTGGCATTTGCTGCAAAACCCTTTGATCTCCTGATTGTCCAGAAAAACCTAAAATGGAAACAAGGTATTGCAACAGTTTAAATACGCAACTTGCTGCCTTCATGCCAACTCTTGGCAAAATCACCACAGACTGCAGACAAGCCTGTATGCCACCGGTGTCCAAACCCATCCAAGAAGGACCTACATGCGTGCAGGTTTTCTTTCCACCCAAGCAGAAACCTCACACTACTGAAAATCAAGATCCATTGATTAAAAACATGTGGAATGAGGTGTGGCTCCTGCTTGACTGGAAGGAAAACCTGCATCCACAGCAACCCTTTCTAGATAAGACTGGACACCCCTGCTGAGAAGAGAATTCACACATAATTTCATGAGATTAACCAGTGGGACACCTGAGAAGAGAACTTATGCTTACATTTACCTCATTTGGCTGATGGTTTTATCCAAACTGAGAAAGGAAACACGACTGAGCAGTTGAACGTTAAGACAGACCTAGCATTGGCAGTATGCCTATGCAGGGATTTGAACATACAACCTTCTGATCAATAGCCCAATGCCTTAACCACTTGGGCATCACTGCCCCCTATGGCTCTCACACTCTGAGAACCTTACTATGTATTTAAAATAGCTCATTATCCACTTTCTGTTTGATGTTTTAAAATCTCTTACCTGGCCGGTTAGCAAATTCAGGGAGCTTTGAGTTAGAAGAATCTGTGCCAGCTCCTTGATCACTACCTAGACCTTGCAACTCGGCATCATCCAACCCTTGTGGTACTGAATCCAAACTCCTACATGAAGGAAAAAAATATTTTACATGGATTTTAAATGTTCCTTGGTAACTAAATAAAACATTATTATATAAATATATTTTTAGCCCTTACCCAAGGCCTTCAACAGACTGCTGTCCCTCGCCTGCTTTGGGTTTCTTCTTACGAGGTGGTTTTTTCTTTTTTGGCTTGGCCTGGTTAACCCCAACGCCAGCAGCTCCCTGTTTTCCACCCGGCCCAAACTGGCTGGCAGAAATGTCACTCTGAAGCAGGTTAACCAATAAGGGACTAGTCAGTGTCACATCCTTGTTCACTGGAAAACCAGCTGTCTGTCCACCAATGGGCATCTGGCCAGCAAACTGAGGATTGAAAGGCATGCCATGACCAGCAAAGTGTCCATTGCCCACCTGCATGTGTTGAGGACCTCCCATCATACCCTGCTGCTGCTGCTGCATCTGCATGTCAGGAAGCATCTGTTGCTGGCTGATATCACCTGTGCTTCCAGTGCCATCGCCAAGCTGATGTGGGTGTTGTTGGCCAGTCTGCTGCTGCTGCTGCTGCTGTTGCTGAAGCTGCTGCTGCTGTAGCTGCTGCTGCTGTAGTTGCTGTTGTTGTAGCTGCTGAATCATGTGTTGCTGCTGCTGCTGCTGTTGATGTTGCTTTTGCTGAAGCTGCTGCTGCTGTTGCTGGACCAAATGTCCTGGAAGTCGCATCTGAGGGCCATGCATCCCTAGTGGTTGGTTGGGATTACCATTCACTGGGATCTGCTGGGTCTGTTGTGCCATTTGCTGCTGATGCTGCTGTAGCTGTTGCTGCTGTAATTGCTGCTGCGGTTGTTGGTGTTGAAGTTGAAGCTGCTGTTGCTGCTGCAGCTGCTGCTGCTGTAACTGCTGCTGGTGTTGTTGTTGCAACTGAGCCATTTGCTGTTGTTGCTGTGGAGTCATTTGTTGCTGTGACTGAAACTGCACCATGTTGCCCTGTAAATTAGGTGATGGGCCTCGCATCATCTGACCTGGCATAACAGCTAGTTGACCTTTGGGCCCAAAAGCCTGCTTGTTACCTTGCATTTGGTTGGCTACCATTTGTTCCATCATAGTATTTTGCTGCTGCGAAGCTTGTTGCTGATGTTGCTGTGGCTGCTGCTGCTGTTGTTGCTGCTGTTGCTGCATCAGTAACACTTGGTGCCCTGGTCCCCCACCAATCTGGGCCTGGTTCTGCATCATGCCTTGTCCCTGTGGAGGCATTAACTGTTTAGGAGGGGTCATCCCTCGCTGTCCTTGATTCATGGGCCGAGACAAGACAGTCTGACCTCCTGCCTGGCCTTGCACCATTTGACCTTGAGAGGAGGCCACAGTCTGATTTTGAAGCTGGGGTTGCATCCCCATCATCTGGGTCTGTAGACCTGACTGAGTTTGTACCATACCACCACCAGAGGTGGATGGAGGCTGAGGAGCCATTGTGCCATGATGGCCAATTCCACCAGGCTGCAGGGAATTGGGTTGCATGTGGTTTGGTGTTGGGACTGAAGGTTGTGGACCTACAAGAGATTTGGTTTTAAACATTTGAAAAAATTAAACATTAATATCTAACAATAGACAATTCTCACAAAGACTGTACCTGCATGAGCCAAGTTCTGTCCACTTTGAAGCTGAAGGGTACCACCCGTGGGGGTTCCTGCCCCACTTGCAGTAACTTGTCCTTGTGCAAAGTTCTGACTTGCATTCGAGAACCCAACTGGCATTCGTTTTGGCATACCTGTGATCAAGATACAGCTTTTATTTTAGTGTGTATTACAGAACTGTAAGCACAATCTGAATAAGCCATGGTATACGTATTCATATAGAGCAACATAAAGCATACCTGCCATCCCTCCTTGGGGAACCTGGCCATGCTGAGGCATTCCCATAAAGCCTGGCTGAACATTACCCTGCTGCCCTAACACAACCCTGCCTGGGGATCCAACTCCCTGCGGGAACCCCTGGGGAGTTGTTGGACGAGGACCTAGCTGACCTTGCCCTTGTCCAATCATAGGTGGGGTTCCAGGTGAGCCCTGCTGAAATGGTGAAGATGAGGATCCAGGGGACTTGGCAGCGAGGTTGTTCTGTGAAGCAGACACAGGAGGCAAGGGAGGAGGTGCCCTTGGGCCAACAATGCCAACAACTCCTTGAGGAACTTTGGGCTGAGGGGCTGCAAACTGGTTTGCCCCTGCCGTCTGCTGCTGCTGAGCCATAGTATTAAAAACCTGCCCTGCCTGCTGGCTGCCGAAGGGATATGGTGGCGGAGGGTGGTTTGGTGTTTGGACAGATGCCAGAGAAGGTGGACGCTGTCCTATTTGACCTTGTGGAGGAGGCTTTCTCCAATTTGGAGGCATAGACCCCTGTGCAGGAGGTGGCTGGAGAACACCAGGAGGTAACTGGTTCCAAGGGACAGGCTTCTGGTTTGAAGGGTTGAATGGGCCCCGAGCACCACCCAGCTGTGCTAACTGAGCCTGCTGTTGTTGTTGATGCTGCTGTTGTTGCTGCTGTAGCTGCTGAAGAGCTGCTGGATTGAGCTGCCGGTTTGCTTGCATGTTCTGCATGTGATGTCCTTGTGGGCCCATAGGGGTGGGTGGACCATGTGGTGCCTGTTGGTGTTGGAGCTGTTGCTGCTGCTGTTGCTGCTGCAAAGCAAGTCCAGACATCATGGGGTCGACTGAATCTGAAGGAAAACAAAGCACTGTAATGAAGATATCTCAACACATTTGTAGTCAGGAGGAAAAATGAAAAATTCTCTCCCTCACCTGATTGCGTTGCAGGCCTTGGTACCCTCGGGTGCATCTGTCCACTACTGCCAGGCACCATACCCTGTGGGGCCATGCCAGGACCAGAGGGTACCATAGAGGGATTGTTCATCCGCATTCCAGCTAAACAAAAGTTTTTATTATTATCAAACAATAAAAAAACAACAGAAATTTCCCATTTCAACAGTTAATAACCTATTAACACACATTATTACATGCCGGGTGCATACATTTAACAGCTCACGTTAAAAAACAAACTGGAATTGCCCGTCACACTCATTTTTAACACACCAAAACTTTTCTTTAGCTTTATATCTTTATAAGCTTTACAACTGCACCCTGACTGGCCCCGACATTGCAAACGAACCCCAGTCTTCATCATACAGGTGGTGAACCTGCAACATGTTCAAATTTCAGGCTGAGCCTGATTGGGTTACGTGGGTAACCTGATCACCAGATATTTACTTGCAGCCAGAACCCCCAGGCTTGGCTTTAGGGGTGAATCCCAGTAGCCCTGTGTTACATACCAGTGAACATCCCAATAACAAATAAGTTATTTTTGGTTACAAAACAACGTTGGCATTTTGGCAATGAAACATTTTCAATTCAATGTGTCATAAATCTCTTCATATACATTTACATTTACGGCATTTGGCAGACGCCCTTATCCAGAGAGACTTACATTTATCTCATTATTTATACAGTTGAGGGTTAAGGGCCTTGCTCAAGGGCCCAACAGTGGCAGCTTGGTGGTGCTGGGGCTTGAACCCCCAAACCTTCTATTCAGTAACCCAACACCTTAACCACTGAGCCACTCCTGTCCCACGTCCCTGGATGCAGTACAGTACCCAAATATTCAATAGTGCAGAACTCAATAACAATAGCTGCACTTAAACACAATAAGATGAAGACACAATAATGTACATGTACCCAATGTACCCAAATAAGACTGGCACACATTTTCACATTTTCATATCCTTAACAGCCTTTTCGATAAAGACATGCCTTAGACAACGATACTGGCCAAATGACTTTATGTAATTACCAGGCCCTTGCTGCATCTGAAACCCAACATCCATCCTCATCTGACCCGGTGCCCCGATAGGTCCATTCACTCGGACTTCCTGTCCTCGGTTTTGCCCACCTGCAACATTGATGGGTCCTTCACCTGTACAAACGTAAAGAACAAAGTTATCATTTTGTAACAGGAACAGCATAAAGCATATAATAACATCTGGAATATAATCAGCCATTCAGATTCAGCAACAAAAAAAGTGTTCTTCGATCTCTCTAGTGCACTGAACACCATTAAACCCTCCATATTATGGAATAAGATGGTAAGTGATGGGGTGGACCATAATATCACAGCATGGACAGACCACAGTATGCGAGGCTTAAGGACTGTGTTTCTGACACTATTGTATAGTGCATCACAGGGCCTCCACAAGGGACTGCCCTGGCCCCATTCCTTTTCACCCTCTACACGGCCATATCTTCACCCATAATTCAGCGTCCTGCCACCTACAGAAGTTCCCTGATGACTCGGCTGTTGTCGGTTACATCCTGGATGGTGATGGCAGCGAGTACAGGGAAACCACTAAGACCTTTGTGGAATGGTGTGAACAAAATCACCTTCAGATCAACACCAGCAAGACAAAGGAGCTGGTAGTTGACTTTCGCAGGAATAAGACACACCCACTTAAACCAGTGAGCATCCAGGGATGTAATATTGAGACTGTTGTGTGTTCACCTTAACCATTAACTGGACTGGTCGGACAACACACAGGCCCTGAACACGAAGGGCCAGAGCAGGCTTTACTTGTTAAGGAGAATACAGGGACCCCTTGTCAGCTCTTTCTATGACTCTGTGGTGGCATCCGCCATTTTTTATGGGATAAATTAACTGCTGGGGTAGCAGCATCACAGTGGCGGACAGAAATACGTTATATAGACTGATCAGGAAAGCGAGTTCTGTCCTGGGCTGTACTTTGGACTCTATAATGAAGAACTACATGAGACTGAGGCAGCACTGGGCAGCTCGATCAGTAACAGTAACGGACTCATCCATCCGCGGTTCTCCATCCGCGGAGAGACACCACACCTCATTTCTCCCTTCTGCTGTTAGGCTGTATAACCAGCACCACCCAGTCATAGTCAAACTAAGTATTTTCTCCCTAATTTAGTCGTCTCCAATTCCCACCCATCAGTGCTTCCCCCCTCCCCTTATCACACGATGAACTGCCAGTCCGGGAGGGTGAAGTCATCGCGTGCTTCCTCTGATACACGTGACGCAAGCTGCTGCGTCTTTTCGAACTGCGGCTCATGCAACGTTCGGGAGCGGTGTAGCGCGCTCGGAGGAGAGCGCTCCCGCCCACCTCTTGTATACATGACCTCACAGATGCCCGTGACTGGACAGTGTCGCTCTGATTGACATGGAGGGAGAGCGTATGCTGCCCCTCCCACCCTGA
>JAOVVG010000018.1:4001220-4012506 GCA_028566375.1 Leptodoras nelsoni
AGGATCACTGAAAATATTCAGAATCAGAATTCTGGTATTGCTAAGCTGTGTCTGTAGGACCGTTCAGTAAATACCTTAACTTTCAATTACTCAGTTGAATGAATACTTATCATTATAAATATGTAATATGAATGAAATTTTTCCAATTCAAGATCAGTCACAGAATCAGTTGGCTTTAACACTGTGATGATCTATCTAAGTTTAATCTCACTCACTCAGCCTTCCAGTCTGCTTGGCCTTCTTGTTGGCGCGACGCGTGTCCTCCCTCAGCTGTATGATGACCTGTAGCACTCGCAGAAAGAATTTCTGTGTGGAGGTCTTAGAGGTAAGTGAGCTCATGCAGGGCAGCTGAAGTTCTCGACCACCCAAAGTGCGCTTCTGAACAGCCACAATCACCACGCTCTCCGATCCATCAAACCTGCAAGCAGCCCATCAAGAGTAAAGTCAGGATAGTCCTAAAGGGCTAAAACTCAATTTCTGGCTAGATAACAACAGCATTTCTTAAGCCTTTGGATATAAAGGTTTACATCAGGAGATCATGAATAAGCTGTGCAAGTCAAACATTTTTTATTTTCAAGAGGCATTCAGATATTAAGCTTACGGAAAAACAATAAGCAGGAACTTTGCTGCATTCATCAATCTTCAGCAGCTGCTTAAATCTAATCAGGATCACTCATTTAAATGACTTTGTTTTGTTAAATTATTTTATTCTGTTTACATTTTGGGAAATGGAACCAAGTAAACTGATTACAAAATATGCCTGGCAAAAATAACTGAGGGAGCAGCTGGGATTGGTCATAATTCCTTTGGAAGCAGAAAGTAATACCACTGTATATTGTAACATATTAAAAGTTATATTGATTATCTAAGCTTCAGTGCAAGTTATAGAAAATATTGCTGTTTCAATACCTCTGTAAGTGGCAGCATCTCAGTGCTGTAATGATAAATGCTTTATAAATGGCCTCTGAGGGGGGAATGGAAAAGATTTAGGCTCTCGTCTCACCTGCTGGTCATCTTGCCCTTGAGGCGAGCAGTGATAGAAGGGTCTTCATGAGCTGCCTCTGGAGACTGGGCATCAGCCCGTGCTCTCTTCTGTTGCTCCAGGTTATACTCCCGCAACTCCGCCAGTAAAGTGCCTAAACACACAGACAAAAGATGATGTGTGAGCGGTTCTTTTGAAGCTTAGGCTCTAACGAGTTAAAGAGGACTGCTGTGCTAACCGATTTGTTTGCAGAGCGTGTAGCCTAGGTGGCGGGCCCCGGTGAGCAGCAGTCTGAGCACAGTGTCTCGGGTCTGGCTGTCCCCTCTAGACAGCTGCAGGAGGATGTTGGCTGCGTCCTCCAAGCCCTCCTCTGAACAAGAGTGGGACGTCAGCACCTGGTGGGGAACACGAACAACAGGGTGTCTCCTAATCACACTGCTCTAGCTGGGTTCGAGAAACCATTGTAGGCCAGATGTGAAGGTCAAGTGTGTGCATGTGAGTGGATGTAAATGGTCACAAACCTCTACAGAGAGCTGCAGCTGTTTCTCCGTTAGTCCAGTGGAGGCCAACTTGGTGTCAGCGTCCAAGCTGCTCATGATCGCCTTCTGTTTGCCTGCAGAGAAGACGGTTGCATTCAGCTCGGCTAACAGATAACATCTTGGCAAAAACATACCTTGGTATGAATTTGAATAAAGTGATGCAGTGGTGAAACTACTGATATTTTGTGTATTTCTGGGTTATTTAAACTCCAGAATACTTATTGATTGATTGATTAATTAATTGATGCCATTTGAACAGTCAACTATGATGGTGTGTGTTTTAGTGACGCCATGGCATTCAATCAGAACAGTATGTGGTTGCATATGGTCCAGTTTTGGTTACATTTATCCAACACAAGATCCACTCACAGGTAATGTGGAATCACATTATAAACTTCACTAAAAAAATAAGTATTTTAAGAGTATATAACTTCAGAAGTTAAACTTTCACATATCTCGCCCTCATACCAGCTATGGTGGCTGCAGCTGCAGTAGCTGTGGTTGTGACTGCAGTAACAGTGGAGGCTGGTTGAGATGTGGGCACCACTCCTGTTGCTGCGCCCTGGCTAGCGGCCGTACTCACTGATCCGGCAATGGCCTGAGGTGTGGGAGCTGCAGAAACAGCAGAGGGTGCCTGAGGCACAGGGTGGCCAGCAGGCACCTCAGTGGCCTTGTTGTCAGGCAGAGCGATAGAGATGAGCGACAGCAGCCGCAGGAGTTTCTCAGTGAGTAGAGAGCTGCGGCGAATAACAGGGTGAGACAGCATGTTCATCAGCTGGCCCAGCGGAGATGCCTCCAGACTTAACTGAGCACCCTCAGCCTCTCCAGATGCACCCAGTGGCACGGTCTTCATGGAAGCCTTGCCTTTACGACTCACATTCATGTTGTCCAACTTGACAAGTAGGTCCCAGAAGTCGGTAGAGATGCCCAAGGATTGTGAGCTGCCTGTACAGGAGCTGAGGGAGTTGTGGGTAGAAGAGGGGATGTTAGGAATACCAGAGATATTCATCTGGCTACCACCACCTGACCTGCAGCCTCCTCCGGCTGTGGAGGCAGAACTACTACACAGACGAGAGTCCAACTCAGAAGAGGAAGACTGAGGGTCCTTGCAGCGCTGCTGTGTGAAGTGGCTGGGGAAAACCTGCACAGAACACCACAAAAAATATATAATATTAAGAAACGTCACACCAACAATGCCATAATTAACAAAATCAAACTTTGTTTTTCTGTCACTGCTTTCCTGTGCAAAGTTCAAGTCACAAATTCGAGCTTAGTAGGGAAAATGGAGGCTGACTGGAAGAGTGCGTGGTACAGTGTGAAAAGATTTATAATTTAATTTGCACTTGCTTGTGTAGTATAATATTTTGAGAATATTCCAGATTTCTTAAACCATTAGCTTCATGTCTTAAAGCTCTTGTCCTCAGAACTAAAAATGATTAAGAATAGAAATATATATAAAAAAAACACAGATATCTCAAAAAAATAATATGAACTAAATCAAGAATGTTATTCATACTAAAAAAAAAAGGCACACTCACCTTAGCCAGTTGAATTAAGGTATCCAGTACATGTCGACAGACAACAGGGGCAGCTTGTGGGTGAATATGCACTGTAGAACCACCTCCTCCTGAGCAACTGACTCCTGCTCCAGTTCCTGAAACTCCTGCACCTAGGCTCGCTGAGCTAACAGCTCCTCCTGTCGAATGTCTGTCTGCATGCTTCCGGCCTGAGACCCGCTGGATCTGGAAGATGTTGGTCCTGCAGCCCAGCGCCGCATCCATGGACACAGACAGCCATGAGAGCTGGCTGGAGCTGCGTGATTCCACACGGTTCAGCAGCTCAAGAGAGGAAGAGGAGGATGAGGACACTGAGGTTGAGGAAGTGGAAGAGCCCTTGCTGGCACCAGAGGACCCCTGACCTTGTGCGCGTTTGCCACGAGCGTCGTCGAGCCGGGCTGTCTCCAGACAGAGCTCACTCTCGCTGCTGCGCTGAAGGATGGACAGCAGGCTGCGGATCACCCAGCCACGTGTCTGTGAGTGGTAGCACAGGTTCCTGAGCACACGGTGTAGTCTACTCGTATTCAGCTTGGGTTCATCCACAAACAGAAGCACCAGGAGACACGACAGAGCCTCGTGGTCCAAGAGCAGACGGCCTCTGAGGCGTAACAGGGAATCCACATTGGAGCTAGATGGGCTGCAAGCAAAGTTCAGAGAAGACATTAGTAGGTGAAACTCACAATGAAAAGACCATCTGCTCTCAATCACTTTCCCTACACACTGACCGATTGTGGTTGGAACTGCCTCCCATCTGGAAGGTTCCTCCTCTCTGCACAGCCAGGCGAGTGTACTGCACACCACGGTTCCCACCTAGACGGCTAGTGAAGGCAGGCGACCGCAGAATGGCTGAGAGGGCAGAGGAGGAACTGTGGCCAAACAAGCGCTCATGCATCAGCTGCCTCTGACGAGCTTCCTGCTCCCGGCGCAGCGCTGCAGCCTCGGCCGCAATGTCCGGGGGCATGACGGCCAGCACGCTGTCCTCCATATCCTCCAGAACAGAGCGGCGCAGCTCGGACGGCAAAGTCTGGATGAACGTGACTGGGTCCAGGGGCTGGTCTCCCTGTGGGGGCTGCTGGGATTGATCACGCCGCTGCTGCTCTGCTCGCTGCTGAGCCAAAACCTGCCACACAAAACAAGGAATTCTTAAAAGAACTCTTTTTCACCCCAATCTTTATGAACCACATCTTTTGATAAAGAAAAACAGTCTTTGGGTTTTGAGGGGAAAAATGGAAAACTGGAATATTTATGCAAAATAGATCACTTTTATAAATATTTAACATTTTTAATTTATAACATAGTAAACTGAATATATAGCATCAATCAATAAAAAAAATTGCTCAGTTTAAGTCACCTCTTCCTGAATGGCAAGTGGCAGTGCAGCCAGAAATTCCCGGCTGACTTCGGTCACCCCAGGGCCTCCTCCTAATACAGCGGTTGCTGAGGAGGACATGGAGGATACAGACGGGCGAGAGGGGGGTCTGATACCCAGTTGGTTCTGCAGAACCTCTCGACGGATGTCCTCAGGCAAAGCAGCCAAGAAGGAGGGATCCACGCCTTCTGGCAGACTGATTCCTACGCACACAGAAACAAATGGAAAGAAAAGTTGAAGGTGAACACGATGGAATCGAACACGGTTTTTTATCTTTCTTCACACACCTTCTGCATTCCATACTGATGTAGTAATGATTTAATATCTATACTTCCCCCAAAGTATTTTCCAGCTCTAGAAGTTAAAACAACATTTAAAACAAGCACCTGCAAGTGGATCGTCCTCCACGTTGCTGGTGGATGGGAGGGGCTCCTCTTGGATGGCCTGGGACTGGCTATCAGCACTGTCACTCCGAGGCATGGTCTCACCAGGGGAGGACACAGAAGTTGAGCTAGGAGGATTGAGAACATTTCAGATTCATCACACCAGGACAAAACATTTCAGATTCACCTCAGATCAATATGGCAATGTGGCCTGTAAACACAGTTTATAGTACATATAAGGTTGCTTACCCTGTATCTGCATCTGTCTGCCTGTCAGTGAGCCCACTTTCACCACTTCCCGATAGTTCTTGAGACATGTGATTGGGCTGTGCTGAACTGGGAGCAGGTTCCTCTTGTGGTGCAGAGGCAGGGCTGCTTGTATCCATAGGTGATCCTTCTAGCTGTGATACCACGGGCACAGGTTCAGAACTCTCTGCTATATCTGGGCTCAGCGATGCTAAGAAATAAGAACACACTGTGTTAAATGACAGGATGGCTTAAAAATCTAACACCATCTAATATCAAATGATTTTAAAAAAGAATAAAAAATTTAAAAAGAAAGCAAACAAGGGAGAATGATTATCTGTTTAACATCTGAATAAAACTATACAAGTTTTAATAGTTAATATACCTTCTCTAACTGTGTCCAAGGCTGCTCCTACTCCCCTCTCACCCCCAGTGGAGGCAGGTGACATTTCCATCTGAGAGGCTTCTGCTTCACAGTTTGCCCTATCAGGAGCTGAGAGCTGAGGTACAGCCCCTGCCAGCGCCCCAAGTGAATCAGCACGTGAGTCAGCCAGCAGGAGCTCTGCGATTGGCTGATGTACTTGCTGACTGATGGCCGTCTCTAAGGAAACCAAAGCCTGTTCGTGAGGGGCAGTGGGGGTAACATCTCCTGAAGGTGGCGCTGTGAGGAAGCCCTCAGAGGAGTGAGGAGGATCCAGACATGAAGAAGCCCCACTCTGGGCTCGCTCTCCCTCTGCTATTCAAGACAAGGAATATGTAAGTGGAACATTCAGAGATGGCTTTACATTTGCCAAATCCGATGCACCAAATGTCGTTAAATGTGGTGCAAGGACTGCAATGAGGAAGGCAGTAAGTTGTATAGTTATCTCCTTCAAGGGCTGCGCTATCCTGATCCCGAACAACACAACTTACTACCTCACCACAGCACAGCCAGAAAGACCTGCTATAACAACTATACAAATCATATGACGTCAAGATATTACAAGTGAAATATTAAATATTAAAACCACTACAAACAACCATTACAAACAAGACAAGTGGTGTAGTGAGTGTTCACTCTGTTGATCAGCGACTGCCGTGAGAAAGACAGTAGGCTGTATAGTTATCTCCCAGATCTGGTGTGATCCTAAAACTATACAAACTACTACCTCATCCCACAGCCCGCAGACTCGCATGGCAAGCAGGTCCAACACATTGCTGGTTTAGCCTGTATGCATCAGTGAGGTGACGGTTTAAATCTAGGTTTCAGGTTTATAACTAAACTACTAATAACAACTATATGACTTATTCAACAGAATACAAACAGTGACAAATGAAAACTGACTTTCTAACATGAAGGTAAAAATAATTAGAGTACCTGCTGAGTTTTCTCCTGCTCCGTTTACAGTTCCTATTGTAGTACCCTGGAAAACATACAGGAAAACTTAATCCATGCATCTATATAATGCATATGGCCACAAAGGTTTCTAGATCTGGCTGAAATCCATGCTCTCACTCTGATTAAATATTGATTTACTTTATCAGCCCGTGTCACATTCTGTTTGTGCAAGCAATCCCCTAGCTGTTACCCATGCCCTCCCATTCACTCTCCCAAACCTGCAGCGCTTGCTCCCTGCTCTCTTCTCCAGCAGAGGTACTCCTCTCATTTTGCTTGGCCTCTTCCTCCTCTGCAAGCTGCCGCCTTCTTTTCTCCCTGCGCTCCTCCAGCTCCTCATCACGCAGGCTCTCTAGGTGCTGCAAGATCGGGACCTTCACCACTGGGGGGAAAAAAAAGGTTCTGTTATTAAAGCATAAAAAAATTCCACCAATCAGAGAAACAGATTTGTGAAAAAAATTAAATGCAGTCATTATAGCCATGAAATTTGTTTCTTAATATGGTTTTGAATTAAAATTCTTTGAACCTGGCAACCTGAAGAAAAAAAAAAGAAAAAAAAAAAAGCATTTCATGAAGCCTGTTTAGCTCTCTTACCTGCAACGCAATCATGCATGCTTTCTGCATCCAGCACTTTACATTCATCTGTCCATCTAGTTAAGGCTGTAGGAATACTTGAAAGGGTGCCTAAAGAAGAAAGAAAGACTAAATGATTAAATTCTGGATAAAGATTGCAACACTGGTTCAGCATGCTTTTATTACTGGTCACTCATCCTCCTGCTCCAACTCACCAGCCTGGCCACCGGCACTACTCTGCTCATGGAAGAAATCATCCAGCAGCTCGTCGTCAGAGCGGGCGATGATATGCACGTCCTCGTTGCCAACCAGCAGGCGTGCGCGTCCACGGGATTGCAGCGGCAAAGAGCTCGACAGCTGTAGGATGTCAGCTGCTGCACTCGGACCGAGCAACCTGCAACATACAATGCGAGATTTACTCAGATAACAGCGCACTTAATTAACCACCACATAAAATGCAATAACAGCACTTTAAGCCTTCTGCAGGCCAATAAAGCAACATTAATGGCCATATGGTCTGTTCTAATGAAGTTACCTTTTGCAAGACAAACAAATTCTTTAAGAAAATACATTAAAACACATTAAATTAAAAGGATCAACACTTACTGACCAAATGAAACATTCAAACCATTATCCCCTGATTCAATTATTATTTCATTATATGGTTTACTGAAGGATTAGGCAGTTAAAAGTAGTTTAAAAAGTCACAAATTACAATAAGGCTTTACAAAATATATGCATTTCTTAAACCCCATTTTTACTCCAGTTTTTCACCTCAAGACATGAAATCATTGATCATCCTACTATAACTAAAAGAACCTTCTATAAATTTCCAGGACACATGGCAGTTCTTCAAAACAGAAGCCTTTCACACCTCTGCAAAATGAGTGGAGGATTGGGTTGGCGGTTTCCTGGATAGTGCACGTGGATGGTGTGGCCGGTGTTAGCAGTAAGCTGACGAAGAGTACGCTGGCTGCGGCCCATGCCCTGAGTCAAACGGCTACTGGTGCTTGTCCCTCCCAGGGTGAGGGATCCGTGGTCAGCATGGCGCACCATCAGAGGGTGTGAACTAGGGATGTTTCCAGGGGAGGGAGGGATGTCGGCTAGGAAAAGAGAAAACCCAAATTCCACACATTAGAAAAATCTGAAAGCGGTAGAGCATTGGTGCACATCATCTATAATTATGATCACAGTTAGCATGAAGTCGTTATAAAAGTTACCAGAATTGGAAAACATGTTGTCAAACTCTATGATGAGGTCATCATCTCTATCAAATCTCTCGAATCGTATATGTGGGGCTGCATTGACATCTGGAAAATCTTCATCCAGTTCCATCTCTGAGCCTTCATCATCATCATCCTCATCTCCTTCCTCATCATCCTGATAAGAAAATACAGCAAAAATTCAGAGCAAGTGAAGACGGGGGAGAGGAGAAAAAAAAAGAAAAAAAGTTTAGTTTCTTTCAGATTTATACCGGATCTTCTTCTTCCTCCTCCTCTTCCTCTTCTTCCTCATCCTGACTATCTTCATCTTCATTACTGCCACTCGAGTCTTCTTCCTGAGTGTGCTCCTCATCCTCGGGCTCCAGGATGTTCATGGAGTCTAAAGGATATAAAGGAGTATGAGGTAAACCATTAATACCAACAATATTTTTATATTTATAGAGATTGATTAGATAGCTTTTTGAAAAGTATGTGTTTGCTTCATATTTCTGAAAACACAACAATGCAAGTGGCCTGCCAGGCAAGCACAAACTATCATTTGTTTCTTATCATTATCATCAGATCTTTAATCCTATACCTAGTAAAGCAACAAAAGCCAAGTTCAGATTTCTCTCACTTGGAAAGAGAAAGACACCTTACACACTTACACACACACAGGTGAGTACACTGATTGATTGCACCTGTCCTACCTTCTCTGTTTGCCTGTAAAGTGGAGGCTTGACTCATGTTGGAAGGAGCTTCATCCATCAGCACATCTTCCTGAGATTCTTCATCTCCAGAGCGAACTTCAAATAAAAAAATTAAAAAAACCCTATTTGCTGAAAACTGTCCATCTACACCCATTTCACTGATGTACATTTTCAAATATTGAGAATTTTATATCTGTAAAACTTACCAATGATGGTACTATTTACAGTTCCTGCATCCCTTTCTAAAAGCTCATCTATCAAATCTACCAACTCATTCTCCACCTGCAAAGGCAAAAATAAACCATACAGCAAATCACAATGTAGGAGAGAACTCATTTCAGCATACAGGGACCATTTTAATCAGCTGCTGTCTGAAAGCAATAAATCAAGACAGTACAGTGAAGCTGAATGTACCTGCATAGCCTGGGTGCTGAGCACCTCTGGCTGGCCTGCGATAACCACTGTGTCCCCTTCTGCCTCTCCGTCCATCAGGTCCCCATCTGTAGCCTGGCCTCGGTGACTATTTTCTACTGGCTCCGCCTCGCCTGCCTCTCCTGTCGACAAACCATGTTAAAATTTTCTCTGACCTTGTTACATGGATATGATCATACTATAACAGACATGAGAACCCTGATTACACAATAACAATTATACTAATGTCCCTCAGTAGAACACAAGCAGCATTTTCACAGCGCTGGAGAGGAAAGAATTTAAACAGCAAAAGAAACAGCATATTAAATCACTTTCTAATATTTTAATAGTCTTAAATTTGTCACTTTCACAATAGGATTATTTAATCTTTTTTTCCCCTTTCAGCCAAAAACATGACTGTCTTTGGCCATAAATATTTAGTAACTATCACTCATGTAATATTGCTAAATTAAAAATGTACTAGCAATGAAGTCAAAACATTCTCCAATTACCTTGAGAGTAACCAAGTGACAAAATTTCAGTCAAAAATCAAGTCGAGACAAGAACCCTGACCAAAACATCATCATTGTTGGATGGGGAAAAGAAGGGATTCCTGTGCCAGTTAATACAGGAGAGATTAAAATACCTATGCAACTGTCAGTTCTTCTCTATTTATATGTTTTCTTACTCATCAGCCAATCATTTTTATTGGACAGAGAATAAAGACCTTTTTTAAGCATCTGAGTGATTGTGGACAGTGCTTTAAGTGGTATTGTTCAATTATAAATGTCTTTATTTAGGAATCAGTAGCAGCTGATGTTAAGATGCATGAAAGCTGGGATTTATAATTTAGCAATACCACATAAAAGTAGAGCGGTACTAATATAATGCAGTCACCCTGATCCTGTGTATTGCTGTTGCTGTCCCTGGTCGTGCCCACAGTGTCATGTTCAGTCTTGCTCTTGCTGGAGCCTCCTTTCCCTCCAAACAGGCTGCTGGGCTGGTTGACGATGCGCGAGAGCGTCTCTAAAGGTTTAAGAGCAGCATTGACCGTGTTCGCCATGTTAGGACTGCAAAAAAAAAGAATACAAAAAAAGTTTAAAAGTACTTACTGACTGAGATACACCCAAATCAGCATTAGGGTGTAAATATAAATTAGATGACATAGTAGTAATGTACATCAAGTGTGTGTGTGTGTGTGTGTGTGTGAGAGAGAGAGAGGCAGCACCTAGACAGGTCAAGGCTGTGGGGCACACGAGCGAGGTCGTTAACCAGGCCTTTCTTCAGGAAGAGACGGATGATGTTGTTCATGCCATTGTGCTGCGTCTTGGCAGTGGCTGTGCTGTAAAAACTGGAGGTGGAGGGGCACGATTCCATAATGGTGCTGATGATGCACATCACTGCTTGAAGCCTGTAGAGAGGACAGAGAGGTAAAAGGGCATATTAAGCTACAGGAAGCCAAGAATGCTGACCACACGCTCTGGAAGAAATTTTGCACAGGCAAGAAAAAACAAACAGCGTTTCTTCATACAGTATAGGATTCAACTTTTGAGTAATTCTCAAGCTATAATAACAGTCAAACACATGCACCAAAATAGCCCACAACCACGAGTGATTGATGACATAATATTTAAAAGAAACAGCTTTAACAGTACCAATTTAAAAGGTTTTAAAGATCAGAAGTATTCTGCAGACAAGATAAAATTAAAACCAACAGCTGTGCATACCCAGTGTCACTGTTCTACATAATGTAAAACGTTTTATACTGAGCCAGCATTTTTAAACATCTGCTGCCAAATATGGGTTCTATACAGTAATAATATTTGAACTGGACTGTTTGACTGTTAGTGCCCATTAGTAAATGCTATTAAAAGCAGCTAGACCCACCTAGCATGTTTCTCTGTGCCCTCTGCCATTGCCAAAGCTCTGCTCAAAGCAGC
>JAOVVG010000018.1:4466821-4477127 GCA_028566375.1 Leptodoras nelsoni
CATGCATGCATGTAAAAAAGCAGCTCTTCCTGAAGGGACAAACTTTGGACATCAGGACCCTCTGCTATTTCTGATTAGATACACTTTTTTTTTAGCAAGGAAATCACAAGGCTAGGTTGGGCTTTCCTGAAATCATGGGTAGACATTTTTTGTTCTAATGATGAACCTATTATATTGGGAAGTATTTAAACTGTTTCCCATGATGCAACGGGGAACGGTGTGGATTGGTAATGGCAAGTTGAGGTGTGGAAATGGCTGAAAGACTGTCCATACTTAATCAGATTTCTGATTAAGGGAAGGGAAATGACATTCATGCATGTAAAGAAGCAGCTCTTCCTGAAGGGACACACTTTGGACATCAGGACCCTCTGCTATTTCTGATTAGATAAAAAAATTTTTAGCAAGGAAATCACAAGGCTAGGTTTGGCTTTCCTGAAATCATGGGTAGACATTTTTTGTTCTAATGATGAACCTATTATATTGGGAAGTATTTAAACTGTTTCACAAACATTCACATGATGCAACGGGGAACGGTGTGGATTGTTACTGCCTTGTGGTTGTGTATTCGCAGGCCAAGAAACGGTGTTGATCCACAACCCTTTACGTGCGGTAACCTTTTTCTGTGTCTAACTGATCTACTAATCAGTACTTCACCGTGTGATGTGTTGATACAAGTCTGAGCAGTGAAACATCCCCAGATTATGACAGCCATCCCTGAGAATCATTCGTTTGCCAAGTACAACATGAAGCAGGAATTTAGTATGCACCACTGTAAACATGGTACAAGTCTAATCTAGAGATTCCGGTTAATCAGTAAAATCTGGAGGCGTCCATAAAACTAGAGCACGGTTTTGGAACGTGTAGGAAGTGCGAGGTGGTGTTTGTATGGGCCGGTTGCAAACTGTTCATTCAACAAACCCAGACAGAAGTCAGAGTTGAAGTCTGGCTCTTTGTGATGGAAATGTGGGCGATCGCCCCCATTCAGAAGCCTGTCAAAGAAGTCTGCTTTTCCTTTGTAAGGCCAAACGAAAAGTGGCTACATTTGGTGCATACATAAACATGGTTAATGTATGGCCAGGCAAGGTGGCAGGGTCTTGCCTGAGCTTTATTTCTCTCCGAGGACAGGGTCCGACTGCGCTGTGATGACTTTTTTGGAAAAAAATTACCCCCAAATGGTTAAGGAAAGCTCAAATCCAGCATTACTGAAGCTGTAAACCAACATTCTTGTTTTGTGAAATGTAAGTTTCTGGCTATGCTAATGATACTTGATAAGGTCCTGCAATGAATTTTCCATCATGTTTCAACTAATTACTTTTAATCTATTTGCTTTTTAAAAAAAAACAACCAAAAAAACACGAATTACTTGTGTAGTTTCCAAGAAGTTTCCTCCCTCTGTTCACACAAGGCCATTATGTACAACACTCTGGCACATGTTCCAGTACCAGGCTTAAGGGAAAGGTGAAGGCCACATTGGTCCCACCTGCAGCCATGCGTGCGGCTGATGAGAAACGGCTGATCAGAAATGGCTCAGGGCTACGAGCGAGGGCGCGAGTGGAGAGGGACATTGCTTTTTGGGAGGGGTATCGGGCTACTAGAGAGCAGTTTGCACAGCTGCTGTTTTTTTGTCCCAGCTGAAGACGGGTGAAGGTGCCGAAAGTGTCAGTTCCCCTGCTGAAACCAAAGAAGCTGAGGAACGGTAATGGTGCAGAGCCAGCCCACACTTTCCACTTCATTTGGCCCACATACTGAGTGATCCAGCCACCAGAACTTGACCACAGCTTACACTTCGTGGAACAGGCATGACTAAAGTCTGGCCCAAAACTGAAATGCTGAACAGGAGTCGGATAAGACGGATAAACTATTGGCCACCTTTCAAATAAAATCCCAAAGTCTGTATAAAGCTTAAAACGTAACTCCAAATGTAACTGCCCCACAGTGCTTTTTTCTTTTTTCTTTTTTTTTTCCCCATTGCTGTACATGATTATGTGCTGAAGTTACCATATTTGGCTGAAAAATCTCTATTAAGGGCACTAAAGTGCTCAGGTAGTTAATATTATACTATTAAATGATGTATAAAACTCTATTTTAACAGTGCTATGTTGTTATCTTAGTGCTAGCATACAATCCATGCCTAGTTTTGGTTAGACTGCCATTTTAAGTCTTTTGTTGGCAAATATATTTATTAAATACATATAGAAGTT
Source organism: Leptodoras nelsoni (assembly GCA_028566375.1). Taxonomy (NCBI): domain Eukaryota; kingdom Metazoa; phylum Chordata; class Actinopteri; order Siluriformes; family Doradidae; genus Leptodoras; species Leptodoras nelsoni. Next base: position 4,469,023 of record JAOVVG010000018.1, read on the forward strand.
CATTTCATTCACCTTTCCATGTAGCTAGCTAACTTTGCTAGTTAGGTGTTAGAAGGAAACAGCAGCAGGGACTAGCTTTAGCATTACCTCAGGTTTTAGCTTGTCCTTAATCTAAATGTGGGATGGGTTCTAACTGAAAAATGATTTTTTTTTTAATGGGAATAAAAAGGTTACAGTTTGTGATTAGAATCTATATTACACTAGCAAGTTGTTTGCATTACACAATTTAACTTGGCTAGTTAGCAAAGAAATGTTGGGACGCTACACTACCGGGTTCTTAGCTGTTAGCTTAATCTTGTTGCACTTATCCTATATGGTGGTGATATCAAACCATGAGGGGTTTTTTAGATATGAAAATGTTAAAGTAAGTTAAAATAAAAAATTAAAAGTTTAGTAGAGATGAGGGTTCTTCAGTTTTACAGTAAAGCTATACAGTAATGATTCTGGTACAGTGTAATCTGCCAATACTGTAAATATTTTCCCAGAACACACTGGTTTGTGCAAAGTATTGCTTTGTAAGTATAAAAGAAATTATTTAGAGTGTATGTGTGGGAGAAGAGTGCATCGCTTACTCGGTTCTCAGCAGCCTTGCTGACTCGATTACAGCGTAATCAGGTTGATGGGCCTGAAAGCAGCCTGTCATGAAGACTGGAGCTCTTACGTGGCCGTGTGACGCTTCTCACGGTGCTGTGTGAGAAAACGGCATGCGTGTGATAGAGGACGAGTGAGCCAGGCAAACAGCCTGGAGACATGGTGCATCTCTGTGTTTTTTCTAACAGCATAATGCCTGCCTGCATTCCTGTGGGGATTGTCTTTAACAGAAGCACATTCTTTTGAACTGTGTTACTGGATAGTTCAATAGTGAAGAAGAATGTCCAAAAGACAAGAATATTCTCTCTGCTTTGGTAGTAATACTGTCATCTGTGAGCTGGTCATGGGTTTGTTCGAAATATTGTGAAAGCCACCGAAGGGGTGTGACTGGAAAGCTTCAAATATAGTGTAATTAAGGCCCGAAGGGTGAGACAACTGACAAACAGCATCAAGGCAGAGCCACTACACAGTGGCTTCTGTGAGAGCCTACTAAAGTCAGAGCGGAGTTATGAAAATGAAATAAAGGGCACATTAAGCTGTAGTATGTTTTGCATGTGTCTGCTTGTTTGGGAAATCAGAGCCTGAGCCATGGAGGAAAGGGATACATGTGGGTTTATACGTCGGTAGGGATTTGTGTGTATCCGAGTGTAAGTGTTTTGAATCTGTGGGTGGCTGCGGGTTAGCCTTTGACTAGCGGTTGAGTTCACGGTCACTGCAGAATGAGATCTGTCTTTGCTTCTTTAATGACCTTGCTAATGACCTGAGTGGCCAGTAAGCAGCTCGGTCTAAATGCACTTACAGACATCTTAGCCTTTACTTGACCTGACTCGCTCTATCTGTTCAGAGGCTTTTTGCGTCGTTGTTTATTTATGATCTTTTTAGTGTAATGACATAATGGCCCGGCTGTTTGGTCTTCATATTATAGGGATATCGCATGCACCCTGAAGCAGGGCAGATAAGACAAGCAGTGCTACCAAATCCTGTGAAAGTACCCCATTTGCTTGAAAAGATGTAGGCCAGTGGTAATCAGAACAGGCTCCCAGGGCCACACGGGACTATTTGATTTTGAAAATGTGGCTTTTCCTGATGTACTAAGTGTTCTTCATAGTCATGGGTTAAATTTAGCAATACGTGGAGGATGCCTCAGTAATGAAAGAAAAGCTCTGTTTCCTTGAAGCTGTAGGTAAGATAACTCCCATATTTAAAAAGCTTGCTACATCACGCAAGCTTGCTTGCACGTAAATGCACTGTAATGTGCAATGCTGTTAGGTTTATCGATGCCGAGATGCTCGTTAATGATTTGATGGCTGTATTCACTCCAGCTTTGTAAGCTTATAATTCTTATAAGTTATTTCTATAGTTATGTAGTGCGGGACAATGACAGAAACACTGGGGGGGGGACACTGATTAGATGAGAACTCAAGATTCTAGAGGGAGAAAAAGATTTCTGCTTTTGGACCAGACAGGTAATATGACCACAAGAACAGAAAAGATGCTCCTCCTTACCCTGTATTGATTTTGTAAGTGTATGTGTGTGTGCGTGTGCGCACACAGGAGTGTGAGAGTGTGCATGCTCTGTCTGGTGGCGTCAGCATGTCTTAATCAGCTCCCTGTCTGGGGGCTCTATGGATCTCATTTCAACCCTTTGCATCTTGGGTAACAGCACTCTTGTATTCGGCTTGCTCCCTTTGGCCCCCGGCATCCTGCTCTCTACGACACAAAGGAGCATGATGGACTTTAATTATTCTGATGGGGATGGTGCATGAGAACAGCCACAGTTCTAATTGAGCGAGACCTGAAACTTTTTTTTCTTTTTTTTTTTTAAAGCATAAATTGTAGTTTTGTACATTTTTCAAATGTTTACACTTACACCCTTAAGTTTGCAGCTAGTTTGCAAGGGTGCTTTGGGATTAGGGAAATATTTGGCCTGCACAAGCCTTAGTCACTTTACCGGTAATATGCAATTATTTATGCCAGATCCATTTGCGGTTTCATCATCTCTCTAAACCCCACTCCGATCGTCCAGACTTGCACTTAATGTTAACAGCACCCTCCTTCCCCCTAACCCATACGCACACACACACACACACACACACACACACACACACACCCCTTTTTCCCTGCATGTCTGTCACTTCCTGTCTGAACAAGAATGGAATGATAAGAACTTCACATTGCCAGGGCGAATCTGGGCCTAGTCCTTAACTGAATTCCCTTTTTCCTACGGGTTAAGTCAAAGTCTAGACTGGGTTTTAATGACGGTCGCAGCTGGCCCCTCGACCAAAACTGTGTCATACTGGCCAGTGCAGTCAGATCCCTGCCCCCAATCCTGTCCCATATCTCCTCCTTTCCTCCCTCAGCAGTGAAAAGCCAAAGGTGGGGGGTGTCCAGCCTCCTAACAGCCCCCTAACAGCCCCTCTCCTCACAGGCCATTCGTGCTCTTTGTTCAGGCACGGTCAGCCCAGTCCCTCCTCGTGTCTGCCTAATCTCCAAACAAAGGGCCAGTGTAAGGCCACCAATTAAGTGTATACAAGAGCACACTCGTTCACACCCTGTTTGGTGCCTTTTTTCCCCCCCATCAGATGCCATATTATACCCTTTTTTTATTTAGCATAAATTCTGATTGTGCTTTTCCTGCTGATGCTCTCTGTGTCGCGTCTTTCAGCTGGGTGGTTTCATGAGCATTGTTTGCGCTCTGACCGTTCTGTAGCTTGCTATGTCAGGCATTTGCTCTGTTTACTGTCTTTAGTCATTATATGTTAAGAGGTCATGTGTTGACATCACAGTTTTTTGTAATGACAGGAAATTCAATGATCTCATTGCCCCTGTTTACAACATGGCTGACAAAAACAATTTTCTGTCTGCTGGGTAACGAGGCGTTCTTCAGAATAGTCTTGGGCTGTGTGTGAGTGGTGTTTTTGAGGAATATCACCACTGGACCTGACCACAGTTGTACCACAGGCCACATACAGACAGCACATATGTTTATGGTGTTCAAAGAAATCCTTCCACCAGTCTATATTACACCATACTTGCATAGAAGAGTTGCCCTTTGAATCTCCATTCAGTCCAAAGCAATTATTTAAAAAGTGCTTATAGTTTTATAGGAATGCAGCAGTAGCTTTTTTTTTGCTGGTGTTTCGTGCGCTGTTCAGAGTAATTGGACCCCGAGCTTGGTTTTGGGTGAGCTAATGTTTCCTCAGTGCAGTGTGTGCACTTTTAATGGAATTTCACGCACCCAAACATGACCATGCCAATACTTTAATCTTTAGTGAATATACAGAGGAGCAAAATTTCACATAATGGTCACCCCTGTACCCAAACGCTGCCAAGTGTGCCGACGCTTTAATCTTCAGCAAGAAATGCCGAGACGTTTGAGTGCAAACATTACCAGACAAACACAATGGAGCTGTGCATCTGTGTCCCAAATGTCTTTGTACACTATGTGAGAGGGCACCAGGTAGTGCATTCAGGTCCATAATTAAATCCTGTGTAGTCTTACTAAGCATTTGGTCTAGAAGGTGGTGGATTTTACCTTGGGTTGCGGAAAGAAATGACCAGGCAGTCACTATCATCTGGGATGGTACCTGGGTAAGAAGAGTAACCAAATGAATCATGGGTATGTCGTGGGAACGGCACCAACACGGAGGATTATTGGTAATTTACAGAGCCATGCCGCCTGAAGGAAAAGTGCTATATTAGTGCAGTGATTAGGAGGAAATAACTCAGAGTTGTTTTTCCCACTTTATCTGGGCCTGGTCACCTCTGTGCAATATTCAGGAAATTCCTGGTGCATGTGAACAGTTAACTTGGATCTGCTCCACTGGCAGTTACTGGCAGTACACTTTTTTGCCTTAAAGAACACAGCCGTTCAACAATTACTGTGTATGCACTCACTCACTCGCATGTTCTCTCTCTCTCTCTCTCTCTCTCTCCTTCTCCTCCCCTCTCTCTCCCCACTCACTCACCCACTCACTGTTTCTCTGGGTTGAGCATTATTGACATGACTGTTTAAATATTCAACACTGTCCAAGCTCTCAAATTAGATGAGTCAACAACAATAGTAACAAACACTCTCGCTTGTACACACATGAAAGGGTGTGGCCAGCCTGCTTCTTTGTCACGTCTTGTGCAATCCGTATGTGAGAAACGAAGAGGAAGTGCACTGCGTAAGATCAATTTAAACCCAGCCTCTGGAGTCCAAAGTGTGAAAGCAATGAAGCAAACCCAGAAGCAGCGAGTGTGTACACATACACGTTTACATTTATGTCCAGGATAAGCTTCACTAATATAAGGCTTGTACAAATCACAGGTTGGAGTATGTTGACAAATTGAGACCGAAAAGAAAAGACCAGTAGAGAGTATAGATTAGCTTTTCTGCAAAGGAAAACCTATAAAGTTCTTGGATTTTGCACTCCCAGGGCCATGTTGCCGTCATGCATCGTGGTTTTCAAGCCCTGTTATTTTTGAAAACCGGTGCAATTTGTCCTAAGTGGCCCACCATTGTTGGTGACTGAGCTCTGGAGCTGATAAGAGTAGGGTGTGAGTGAAGCGTGACAGGCAGGCCTGTTCCCCCTCCGCTATGACCTCAACCTCCCGCCCGAGCCGCCTCCGGGTGCCAGGGACGCCGAGCCCCTCTCTAATCCCAGTAGCTTTCAGTCAGCTCAACTGGCTGGGGAGACGGAAATTCACGCCAGCGATGACAGAGCAAAAATAGCGTTCGAAAACATGGCTTACATGCCAGGACAATGGGACATGTCTGTTTGGATGCCCTTGAAAATCAGAAATGCTTGTTAGGTGCTACACAAGATCTATACAAGAACATGTTTAATGTAAAAACATTAAGTGGAATAGTAAAACTTCTAGCCTTTACTCTTTAATCCTAAAGTCTTTGTCCGAGGTCCAAGTTTCGATCTCTGATCAAGATTTGTTTTTTTGTTAAAAAACCCCCCAAAAAAAACAGTTTTCTTTTTACTACTGTGCATGCTGTTGTCTTACTCCATACCATTAACAGTGTGCTGCAGTGTGCTTCAGCTTCACAGTCTGTTTGGGTTCATCTGCAGTGGCGGATTTGGTTTCATGTTATGCAGCCCGGTGGTAAACTGGTGCCTGCGTTCATGGCCTCAGCTCGAATTGACACCTACTCAATTCCTCGCCATGTGTTTTTGACTTTGCTTGCCCCCTGCTGGCACTAGGCTTGCACTTTCATTCACGAGTTTCTCATCTGCGTCTTCTCTTCTCCGTACTTACACTGTCCTCTCATAGCCTGCTTTTAATTTTCTCATATATGACGCATTTCATTCTTGCACGAACAGTCAACAGCTCCTTTTAATTTGTGGACATTTCTCTCATGCTGCTTCTTCCTTCAACCAGAAGAAATCCCAGTGTTGTATATCAAAGTTAACTTGTCCATTTCTTCTGCAAGTCCTGGCCCAGTCATTTGCCGAGTCGGCATTTTCCACTTAAATGTTTTTATGTGAATGCAGGTCTGATAGTTGAAGAGCTGCTTACGCAACATCTCTGATTGACCTTTTTATTTTTATTTTTTCTCCTTGCAGCTTTGAAGTGTAACTGTACTAACTGTGAAAAAAGTGGCTATGAATGTGAGACAGATGGGGCCTGTATGGCCTCCACCTCCTACATTAAAGGCCAGGAGCAGCATGTGCGCATCTGTATTGCACGGGACAGTCTAATCCCACCTGGTCAACCCATCTTCTGCCTAAGTGCTGAGGGAGTGCTCAACACACACTGCTGCTACACAGACTACTGTAACAGCGTCGACCTGCAGGTCCCTAATGGTGAGCTGTGTTCTTGATTAAGTGGTAGCGCTTTGCACCTCATTTTGATCCAGTTTTCAAGTGCTGCACTCTCTTTTTACTGGCTGTAGTGGGTAACTGAGTTTTCTGTCTCTCTTGCAGGGGTTCCTGAGCACAAGAGCTGGCCTGACACAGCTGCTAGCTGGGGTCCGGTGGAGTTAGTAGCAGTCATAGCAGGACCAGTCTTTGTTTTCTGTCTGTTGCTGATCATCGGCGTCTTCGTGTTCCAGCACCACCAGAGGAACTACAACCACCGGCAGAGGCTAGATGTAGAAGATCCTTCATGTGACCATCTTTACCTAGCCAAAGACAAAACGTTACAGGACCTCATATTCGACTTATCCACATCAGGCTCTGGATCCGGTCAGTCCCACCTCATTTCTCCCTCCACAGTTCTAGCGTATGTGTCCCAGTACTTACATGACTTCTATTTTGTTGCGCTTCCTGCAGGTCTACCTCTGTTCGTGCAGAGGACGGTGGCAAGGACCATCGTGTTGCAGGAAATCATAGGGAAGGGCCGCTTCGGGGAGGTGTGGAGGGGGAAATGGAGAGGAGGAGACGTAGCTGTGAAGATCTTCTCTTCCAGAGAGGAGCGCTCCTGGTTCCGTGAGGCTGAGATCTATCAGACTATCATGCTCCGACACGAGAACATCCTGGGCTTCATTGCAGCGGACAACAAAGGTAAGTGATTGACGTTAGATTAGCATGCAAACAAGATTAATCCTTTTATCTGTTTTTTTTTCCTCATTTTTTTTCATTTTTCCTCTTGTAGACAATGGCACATGGACTCAGCTGTGGCTGGTCTCGGACTATCATGAACACGGCTCTCTGTTTGACTACCTGAACCACTACTCGGTCACCATCGAAGGCATGATCAAGTTGTCTCTGTCAGCTGCTAGTGGGCTTGCACACCTGCACATGGAGATCCTCGGCACGCAGGGTAAATACACATGCTTAACCACACGCCTTTTTGTAATTCATCAATAGAATTTTGCTTTAAGTCTTAGACACCCTGTTGTTTTTAGACAACTTGTTATTGATGTTTTTTTTTAGTTCTGCATTATCGAGTCATGACAAGAAGATTTTATATTTCCAAACATTAGTTTTCCAACAAAAATGAAATGTTACACAGAAATATTTGTATGTCAGTAATGAAAGCAATACATAAAGCAAAAAACATAATGAAGGCTGCTGGGTTTTGCATGCAAAAAAAGACACAAGTGTGGCAGTCAAAGTCTCTAGAAGAGCTGTGGCAGATTCTCCAAGACGCTCAGAAAACCTTACAGCTGAATCCTGTACAGTTTGATGCAGAAGTCTTAATAAGGCACATGCAAAGACTCGCTGTAAAGCAAAGATGCCTTTGAAAATAATGAAGATGTTTCTACATTAAAGAAAACACTATAAAGTGCAGTGAACAGTAATAAACTAAAGGAAGTCCATATTTGGTGTGACTTTTTCTTTAACAGTGTTCCTGTGTACAATGTGTGCAGTGTTATAAGGAAATTAGTTTTTACTGAGCGTCTGAGAATCTGCCACAGCTCTTCTGGAGACTTTGTCTGTCACACGTACGTCTTTTTTTTAAACTAAAACCCAGCAGCATTATCTTCATTATGTTCATTATACAAAGACAAAGACAAAGTGAGACATATTTGTCACTTGTGCTTGCACACAGTGAAATGCAACCTCCGCATTTAACCC
>JAOVVG010000018.1:4486247-4506266 GCA_028566375.1 Leptodoras nelsoni
ATGTAAATAGTCATGAAAATAAAGAAAACACATTGAATGAGAAGGTGTGTCCAAACTTTTGGCCTGTACTGTACATGCAGGAGGAAATCTTGCATCTGAAAACAAATACAACTATACACAGAATAGCCAACATTAATAACCACTCACACTGTAGCCTTACCGTTTGCAGTGTGTGAGAATCTTGGGCTCAGAGCGTGCACAACCAGTAGGATTAATCATAAGAGGAAGCTCCATGAGAGGATGACGGCCATATCTGAACGTGTAGTCCTGACAGTTCTCCACTCCTGGAAGCTATACAGTAAGAGGTTTGTTAAATGTTCAGCAGGAAAGTGAATTACTCTTTCAATTATCATCTGTAATCTGTAATCAGACATTACTGGAAATCCTGCCATACCGACTCAATGATGCGCATCACTGCATGGACAGTAAGGCCATACATTTCCTCCCCCTTTACATGATCAGTAAAGAGCTTCAACATGGCCGCATCTTCACGCAGCTTGGCAACTTTCTGCACAATGTTATTCCATATGCCTAAATAAAAAAAAATAAAAAAAAGTATGACAAACAAGGATGAAGATTCCCACACAACACCTCTGTAATAATATACTTTTACTCAGCAAACTCCTTAAAGCTAGTTACCGTCTGGACTACTGTCCCGGAAGTGTAGATCTTCCTGTCCATGCTCCAGCACACGCACTTCAAACAAGGGTTGGGCATCCTGCTCACTGACGCGACACCGATAGCGACAGCGTCGGTTTGGCACACGAGTGCTCCAGTAGATGCGTGTGGCCTCATAACCCGCAGGATAGATGGCAGTGGGCGAGTGGAAAGCAGCCATCTGCGAGGGTAGGAGCTGACCCACAGCATGGAAGATGAGCCCACCGACTCGAAAGAGGTGTATGCGGTCACCACGCTGTAGGATGCTAGCAATCTGTTTGACTTCATCTCGCTCGATGTAGACTCTTCTGAAGACGGCAAAGCTGCTCAGCTCCTCTTCACTGGGGCCTTTCAGCTTGTGCTGGGTGCACAACATAGTTTTGTCCTTGAAAAACATACACCGTGCTCGGATGGCACAGGCAAAGTGGTAGACGTTAGGGCAGCGGAGACGGTTACAGCTGTTCGTGGCACCAGTCTTCTGGCAGTACGCACAGCGTGTGCGAAGACCACGCCGAAGGGCCACTTCTACATTGATGAGCGCACCACCCTGCGTCTCGTAGACCTCAGTAGACCACAGGGCGCAGTTGAGATGCACCCACAGATCTACATCAATGTTGAGAAGACGAGCTGGACCATCAGTAGCTCCGTCACCCTCTTCATGGCAAAAGCAGCACTTGCGCTTATCGCGCGGCAACTTCTCTGGTCTGAGCGCAATACGCAAGCGCTCCATAAGCTCCGACACTTCTCGACTGTTCTCCTTCTTGGAGCTGCCCTTACGAATGGTGATGATCAACTGGAGGCGCTTCCAGCGCACACCTTTCCATTTCTTGATTTTGGGACGTACCTCTTCCTCCTCTGAGAAAGGCCTACGCTGTTTAATGGGTTTGGGGCAGATCTCCATTATCAGAGACTCCTGAGGTGCTGAGGCAGTGGCTGAAACAGAAGGTGCCTCCTCAAGTGGAGCAACCGGAGGAGCTAATATGGCCTCCTCAGGCTCAGTTTTAACAAGAACGCTCTGAGACTCGGTTGCCAAAGGTTCACTTGGTGGCTCTGTTTTAATGGGAGCACTGGGGCTAGATGGGGAAGGTGATGTCAGCTGAGCAGGAGGCTCTGCTTCAGGTTCTTGCTGAGCAAGAGAGTCAGACTGAGTGGCAGGTTCAACACAGACAGATGACAGTGGTGGTGGTGGTGGTGGAGGAGGAGGAGGAGGGGGTGGAGGCGACGGTGGTGGAGGTGACGGTGGTGGTGATGCCTCAACAGGAATAATGGGTAGATGGCGCACATCAAGGTCTGACACATTGGTCATGTAACAGTGCTGAGCTGGTCGATCCTCTTGCTCAGCACATTCCTGGGTATAAAAAAAAAAAATAAGATATAAACCATTCTCTTTCTGGGAGGAATTTATTACCCAATATTAAAAATGAATGATTCTTGTATAACGAGTTGAATGAGTCAGACATCAACCTGTTTGATCAGCGACAAAATGTCGACTTGCTTCTTTAGAGTACAGCCTGGCAAAGTGACATCAAACTGCTTCAGCCATTCCGCATCTTGGTTTGTAGATGGATCAGTCTTTATATACAGGGGTCCTAAAATAATTCAAATCATAATGGAAATTAAACAAAGTTAAGGAGCATGTTTGGAACAAACCAACTTTTATTTAGTGCTTATTATACTATAACCAAATTTCCCAAAACGAGGTCAATCAAGAACAGTCAAAGGCAATACATATTTCAGGTTTATGATCAAGAAGCATGATTGAAACCAATGCTTGCAGTTTTAATAGCAGAGTGCAAAATTATTCCTGGAAAATACATAGAAATAATAATTGGATAGGCATCAGTTACCTGGATTGGAGGAGTCAGGTGCTTTCCCGGGGCCAACGCCACCTGCTCTACTAGGACTCCGGGGAAAAGCCACTTCATAGGACCCTGGCATACGCATGTGCAGTAGCTGGGCAACTGCCACCATCACCGAGTTCAGATTCTGATGGGAGAACAAATGTTCCAGGGTCAGAAAACAAGATCATAATCTGCCTATTAAGCAGATTTAAACAGCTTCAAGTGTAAATACCTTGGCTGCAGCTGCTGAGAGGGTGAAGGTAACAGACACTTCATTGCTTTTGGCCTTGTCCCAGGAACCAGATGAAGCACCAGCCTTTCCCTCTACTGGCTCAAATGGTTTAGCTTCTAAAAAATCTGGACATTGGGGTGAAAAGATTAGATGGCTCAATCATATGTCGACAGGTCAGTAGACCAATTTTAGAAATAATATTAAAAGAAACACTGTCAAAAAACATACTAGGTATAGCAGAGCGTGGAATCATAGGAATAACAGGAGAAATGGCTCTATTGTCCTCCTCTTCTTTAAGCTCCAATAGGTGAGGGAAGCGCGATGTGTCATCACCCAACTGGCTCTCAGGTGATGATGCAGGAACAATGGTGTCTGGAACGTCACTGTCATCATCACTTTCCATCCTGAAAGTAATGAATCCGTGTGTATACGGTCATATGTATACATTGTAAATTATTAAACAGTTAGGCCAATAATCTTTCTGCATTTCTACTGCATACCTCACATCTTCATTCTGATTATGCGGAGGAGTGGGAAGCGCTGCTAGTATGTCGACACTCTTCACCTCTTCAGGAACTGAAGTGTCTAAAGGGTACAGAAAACTTTTATTGTAGAGTTTGGTTCATGGCAACATAAGCTAAAGCATTTGAACTTAACGTTGGCATGAATTTCATTGCAATGACCTGTGGTGTCCTCTGAAGTCTCTCTCTGGGTTTCTGCTAGTTCCTCTACTGCAGTAACTCCATTCAAAAGCTTGTGTTGCACTGAAGGAGGTGGAGTTGGGGGAAGTGAGGAAGGCGGAGTTGGCGGATTGCTGAGGTTATTCTAATTGGAGAGGAGAGAAAAATGATCTGATAATAAAAATTCTGCATATAAATTGATCTTTCAACTCAGAAACCAGCAGACACCTCATATAATAGTGGCTGTCATATTCAGAGTTTCGTAGTAGCATGAAATTTGCTCATACCTTAGTAAGGAGCTGGGAGTAGTAATCTGGAATATTGTCTATTACTGCATTTCCAAAAGAGCCCTTCAACTGTGTTTTGCCATTAGCTGGACTGCTGCCAAATGGAGCAAATAAATCCAGGCTAGCAGTGATGGAGGGCTCCATCAAAGGAAGAACGGACAGGCCCTGAGAGGATTTGAAGAGGAAAAGCTGATTACTGAATACTGCTCAAACCTGGGATAGTAAGGTGCTTCATAATAATTAGCGCTGCACAATATACACGTTAATCATTAGTGCAATGTTGGATGCTAGTGTTAGTGCAATTAGTTAGTGCAATTAGTTAGTGCAATGCCGAAGCCTTCACTCCTCAAATGATCACAATCAGCGGTGCAGACAATTTTCTAAATGTGTGCTGATGAATCATTATTTTAAAGTAAGTCAGTGTGTGTATGTATGTATGTACATACTGTATATATATATACATATATGTATATATATTATATGTATATATAAATAATAATAGTAGTTGTTCTCTTGCTTTCACAGTCCTTACTTGTTTAAGCTGCTTCATTATTGCTTCTGTTTTTCCAACCTCATCTTTCTTGTTCTTTTTCCGAGCATTCGCTCCCCGCTCTCCAGTCTTTGTTGTCCGCTTGGCTTTTGTTACAGGCGGTCTTTTAGTGATTGACTGGAGATCCTAATAAAACAGTAGGTGAAAAGAGCTGAGATTAATTGTTTATTCAAGAATACATCCTACCACCTTAAATTATTGAAAAACTAATGCGCATTTTTACCTCCATGTTACGTGGTGTCTCCTGAAGCTTTTGCTCCAACATTGCAAGCTTACTGTTAATATGCCCATTTATTTCATTGTGGATCCCATCAGATGTTCTCTGTGATGGCAACTGAAGACTTTTAGTTCGAAGGAGCTTCTGCAGAAGTTGTTGGCCTGTCTCTGTTCTGGGAATTTGCCCCATAGTGTCACCTGGTGGAATTCCAGGGCCTGCAATATTACTGATATTAAGTGAGTCACCTGTGATTTCACGCTTAATAGTTGCAGAAGAAGCCTCCCCACTATTTCCTGAATCACAATTAATCTCTCGAGGTTCCTGTTTTATATTTTGCACTGCAATCTGGCACAGATCCCCTATATTGGACACTCCACCATCAACCACAGCTGCTGAAACTGACGGATGTGGCAAGTTTGATGCCGACTTGGGAGATGGGCCATTAAGGGGAATAACGGTTGTTGGCTTCTGGGCACTTGGACCCTGAGTCTCAGACTTGAGACCTGATACATCTTGTGAAATCTTAGCTACAGGTGATCTTAATGGTGAGGCTGCTGTTGCTCCAATGTTACTAAACGGGCTATTTTTTCCAGCACCACAGTCTGATCTAGATGCGGGTGATGGGTGGTTAGAGATAGAAGTAGTACCAAAATCATGTTTATTAAAAGACGCTGGACTTGAACCAGCTTCTTGAACAGTAGAGCCAGCAGGTGAACCAACATGAGAAGGAGAGGACTGAAAGGGGCTAAGTGCCCTCACACCAAGACACTGTCCCTGGGCTGGTGGAGTCTGGCGCATGCCCATCATTTGTCTTTGCTGACCAGAAAGAGGACTGCCAGGTGATCCCTGACCCATAAGTTGACGAGGAGACATGGGTCTAGCCATGTGACCTAGATGTGTTGAGCGAACCTGATTGATCATTGGCCGTGCCAAAGGTACCTGGCCTCTCATTATTTGATGCTGCTGCTGCATCATCTGCTGCTGTTGTAGGGTGGTTGTGTTGTATTGAGGGGAAACTCCTTGCGAGGGCTGTTGAGGGTGCAGTGATCCAGCATTCTGAAACTGTGGAGCCATGACAGAGGGCTGGCCTATTACTCCTTGCTGCTGTGAGCATCCAACTGGAGCTTGCTTGGCAGCAAATGCATAGGGGTGCTGCTGCTGTGCCTCAATCCCTACCATTCTTGGCCCAACAGGTTGTGGGCCTTGAGAACAAACTTGGCCCGGTGTCTGTCCCTGTAATCTCAGCATCTGACACTGCTGTTGAGCCTGCCTCTGAGCAATTATTGCCTGAATTTGCTGTAATTGCTGGTTAGGAGGCAAGTGACATAACTGAGGGTTCTGGGCAATTAAGGCTTGAATGTTAATAGGAACTCGTATTTGCCCAGGAGGTGCACCTGGCCGTTGAGTCATTATTATTTGTTGACTTCCATTATGTTGTTGTTGGGCTAATACATCTTGCTGTTGATTTGGATTGCCAGTTATTACAGCCTGATTCTGGCCACTCTGCTGTGCTAGCATGCCTTGAATTTGTGCAACATTTTGACCTCCCTGTTGTAGCTGCTGAGCAACGTAACACATTTGCTGACCTTCCTGCTTCACTTCTGTATTAAGGGAGTTTTGTCGTTGCAGAGCAAGTTGCATCTGTTCTTGAGGCTGTAACCCAGTCTGCTGGCTGTTTACATAGCTATGCTGTTGTGCTGATCCAGCAGGTTGCCCTGGCTGTTGCTGTGCTGCTTGTTGCTGTTGCTGAACCATATAAGCAACACTCGCCGTTTGCTGACCAACTGCCCCCTGCAGCTCCCCACTTGGCCCTTGTTGCATCTGGATTGGAGTTGAGGATCCAGCTTGCTGGGGTGGGGTTTTAGGGCTAAGGATTCCACCATCTTTAGGAGCTGGGCTTTGAACATCTTGAGAGAGGCCGGGAACTCCCTGCTGCAAATTATCAACACCCCCTTGAATGCCACTTGAAGGGGGTGTTCCCAGTGTCCCTTGTTGTTCTGATGCACCCATCTGTGTCAGTTGTCTCTGCTGTGGTATTTGCTGCTGTTGGAGCTGTGCAAGAGACTTTGCTGTATTCTGCTGTTGCTGTGAAAGAAGCATACGCTGTGCCAGAAGACTCTGTTGCTGAGCAGTAAGTTGGCCTTGTGGCCCTCTAAGAACGTGCTGCGTTTCACTGGAAACTTGCGGGCCCATCAAACCCTGAGGTCTCTGTAGCTGCTGCACTGGTTGATTTCCAGCCAGGCCTTGTTGCCCTGTCATCATACTTTGATTTGGAGTCATTGGCTGAGCCATGATATTTGATTGTGCCTGCCCAACTGCCTGGTTTCCCATCATACCCTGAGGAACCTGCATAAGGCCTTGTTGATGTTGCTGGTTAGATATTAATCCTGGTTGTATGTTTGGTTGTTGCTGAGCCATTAATGCATTGCTCATCAATGCTTGAGGTGCCTGGCCACCTATAGAGCCACCCTGCTGATTTATAACACCAGGCTGTTGGTTTTGATGTGTTACAGGTTGCTGTCCCATCATAAACTGCTGTTGCAGTTTCTGAACCATCTGCATCCGTCTTTCCTGAAGAATCCTTGGATCTGGTCCTTGTGCACCAGGTGGTTGTGGAAAAAAACCACCAGGTGGGCCAGGTGGCCCAGGGTGCGGAGTTTGGCCTGCTGTAAATGGATGCACTTGTGGCATTCTAACTGGCATTCCTCCTTGAGGAATTCCTCCAGGTACTTGACCCATCATTGCACCCCCTTGTTGACCCATTATCATCTGTCCAGGCATCTTAGAAAGCACGTGGGCTCCCTGGTTTGAGGGACCAGGTGCTAGCATGGAGGAGCCCTGTTGATGTTGCTGCTGCTTACTTCTGTATTCTGCAATCAAATTGGTGTGCTCCTTCTGTTGTTTACGTACCTAGAAAAAAAAGGAAACTTTGTAATCTAGAAAATATACAACAGATGCAAATGGCATAAGAGCCTAATCAATTAGCATAAAAGAATACTCACCTGATCCAACTGTTTCTGGATTTTACTTTGTTCTTCAGTGACAAGTTTCAGCTTTTCAGCATCCGCTTCTGCAAATTCACGCCCTGCTTTCTTAGCCGTGCGTTGCTTAGCACAAAGTGCTTTGCGGGATTTGCGATGTGCTCCTATCTGTTCCTCCAGAAATTTTAGCTGCATCTGTAACAGCTGCTGGGTGTGTACAAGCCACTCTTCATATTGATGTTGTTCAGCATCATCTATTGTGCAAAAAGATTAAAATATAGCCACATTGAATATTGTGCTACAACAAACACAGAAAAGGAAAACCAAGGATATTCAGCAGTGAAATTGCTTTTAGGAACAGAAGGCAGAACATACTAATGATGCCTTGGACAAACTGTGGAGGATTAGGTCGTGGCTGAACCTTATCACCGCTTTCCCCTTCCTGAAATCAAGGTAAGCATGATGAGCAAAGAAACTAAAACTTGTAACCAAGAAGTGAAAAAAGGACAATTCACTGACCTTAGATGATCCAGAACCAATGTGGGCCTGGGCATCTGTGCTTCCTGGTGCTGAAGCTAACCTCTGAGCCAAAATGGATACCTGTTGTCTAAAAAGGCAAATAATTTGTCATAAAGGTCTATCCGTACTGGAGGCAAACAGCAATGTATGGTTTTAAACGGAATCAACAAAAGGTACCTATTGATACCAGGAGGTACATTCATGGGGTCCTGAGTCAACACCCTTTTGATGCCTTTCAAAGCCACCATCTTTGCTTTGGCAATAGGGTCCATTATGTCATCAGTCATGAATTTATCCAGATCTGAAACAACACAAGGTCATATGGTCTGTGAATATGTACGAGGGGCAGCATGTTATACAAAAGACCAGAAAATCTAAAGATTATTACTCTACCTTTATCTGGGAAAAAGTTGGTAGAAACAGTTTGTGGTTTTGGATGGTGTTGAGGTGGTGGTGCTGCTTGTTGCTGTGGATCGAGAGCAGGGTGAATGCTGCTTGGCTGTCCAGCTCGTATCATGGCTTGTGGCTGCACCACTGCCACATGAGCAGGAGGAGGTATTGGTGCACTAAGTATCCTCTGCTGCTGTGGGGTTAGCATGTGAGGAGGCCTTTGTACCATTTCCGGTTGACTCACAAGACCCTGAGGAGGCCGATGATGGGGTAGTAAGATCTGGCCTGGTCCTCCAGAGAGCTGTTGCTGATTCTGAATATTATGAAGATGACTACTCATCCCTCCTTGTAGAGCATTCAGTTGCTGCTCTTGTTGCTGTTTCTGAAGCTCCTTCTTTTCATGCTCCAATAGGTCCTGAATCAACAGTGGCAGTTCACTTGCCTCCAGTGAGCTTTCTACTTTGTCAAGATCAACTGCAGGCGAGTGCTGGCCAGCACCATCTGGCAGACCAAGTGGATCTTCAGGCAGGTCTGGGTGTGGTGTAGCTGGAGGAAAGGTCAGGGTATTAGCTTGGGTAGGAGGAGGAAATGGAATGCCACCTAAGCGGACGGTGCTTAATGAGGCAGGTGAATTCTCTGTCTGAGTTGAGATCTTGGATGGTGTTCCACTAAGAAGCAAAGAGACCGCTTCACCCATCTCATCTTTAACTACAGCTTGTGTTGCCTGTTGAGGATCAATTGCACTTTTCTCTTCAGTTTTTACTGTAACATTTTTACTAGTATCTGAAGGCTCTGCTTTGCGAGGAAGAGAAACACTAGAAGCTGTGGAAGCCTCAGTCTTTAAAGGTAGTTGTGTGGAAGCTGTGACTGACTGCTTGGCCATTATACCAACCCTAGGTTTCTCTTCCACCTTAGTGCCTGAACCCTCACCTTCTGCTTCAACAAGCCGTAGCTGATCAGAAAAAACATCCTTGGGGTCACCTTGATCAAGCTCAGGGTCAGTGTATGCAAGCAGGTCAAACTCATCACTGTTCAGCAGATCATCCAAATGGGGATCATTTGTTTCAAGGTTGTCAAGGTTCCCCAAATCATCATCCCCTTTATCAGGATCCAAGTCGAGTGCAAGATCATCCTCATCCTCGACACCAGCTTCTGCCCCTGACTCTCCAAGGTCTTTAGATGCAAAAGGATCAAGGTCAGGCTCTGGTAAATCTACAGTTTCTTCCGTAGGCTGCTGTTCTCCCCTGGCATTGTTTTGAGAACTCTGCTGCTGAATAGCTGAGTGGGTGACGAGTGTGTTTGAATGGGTAGATGGGACATCCTGTGACTGTAGTTGAGGTTGAGATGGAGGAATATTGCTCTGCTGTGCCATTAATTGTCCCAAGTTAGCTTGCGCTTGTGGCAACCCAAGCCTGGGACCTTGCCCACCATCTCCACGAGCAGCAAAAGAAGGTGGCATGGATGTTGGGACATCTTGCTGTGGTACAAATGGGCGTAATCGGGGCTGAGGTGCCCTTGCCAAAAACTGGGGTCCAACTGGTAGCCTCTGGGCATTATGTTTTAATTCTATGAACTGTGGTGGAGGTCCGGATGCAGAGTGTGGCATTGTCTCAGGCCCAGTGCCTGGTGACACAGCAAGGGGGTTAGGCATGCCTTGCATCCCTTGCATACCAAGAGGGTTGTTTAAAGGAGCATTAAGGTGGTGCCTGGGTCCAATTTCCATCATAGATGGCTGTGGGAACCTCCGTGGACCAGCAACCTGACCTTGCCACTGTGTAGGAAATGCCGGTCTAGCATACATCCCCTGGGAAACGTTAGCGCCAGGTTGCCTACACACAAATTTTTAGACATCCAATTATATTAATGCTATATTCATGCTTATTAATCAAGTAATCGAAATTGAATATGTCAGACAAAAGAAATTATACAAACACACCTTAGCACATTAAGGTCCATGATCCCAGGTGTTCCAGGAACAGGAGGAGGAGGAGGAGGTGGAGGAGGGCGGCACAGCTTCTCATCTACTGTTCCCATAGGCAGAGGTAGCTTGCCTGGGATGGCAACTTGAGCAACAGCTGCTCTGTCCTAATTGGCACATTATTTTTACAAGACAGTCAATCAACTAGAGTATAATCACCTACCTATATTAGACAAAATGCCAAAAAATGAAACATCATAGTTCATGACATTATGTGCCACAATAGATCCTCATCTTAGCTGTGATTGTGAATGAAATATACCTGTGGATAAGGAGGTGGTGCTCGCTGGGACTTATCTTGTTGAAAAACAGACATTTCTCCTTCCTGCCAGTTTGGAGCATTATTTATGGGTGCATTTGCCTCTTTCTCTTGGCGAAGTGAGTTCCTTTGCATTTTCTGTCTGATTAGAAATTCTCTAAGTCTCTGTTTCTGCAGTGAAATAGGAGACAAATTGAAAACAAAAACAGAAAACAGTTAACAAAAACAGATTAGATGACTCCAACGATTTTGTAGAATTACAAACTGCTTCTGTACCTGTCTATGCTTTTCAAGCTCTGATGGGCTAAGGCCAACAAGAGACTGGTCTTGTCCAGCTGAAAGCTCAGGCAGCTCCTGGGTGCCTTGTATGCCTGGTAGATGATGTGCATCTTGATTTCCAGCCGGTAGCTGTGTCTTAGCGTTTAAATCAGCAGCCATGGTTGGTGGCATAGATGACGATTGCTGAAGTTGAACCTGAGCTTGCTGGGAAGTTATCATTTGTTTTGAGCCTACTGCCTGTGGCTGGCTAATCTGAAGGGGGTCCATACTCGGACTGCGACTAAAACCAGGTGGTCCAGGTGGTTTTCCACTTAGTGGATCTCCTACTGATGGTGAACAAGGAGGCTGCTGGTTAGAATGAGGTGATCCTCTAAAGGGAGCCTCTGAGGCTGGGCGAGGAGGTTTGTGCAGGGATGTGAAAGGGTCTCTGGACTGAGGCCGTGAGGGTGGCCGTGAGTGAGGGTCTGGAGATTGAAAGCGTGGGGTAGCTGGTGACTGCACAGAGAGTCCATCATTAGAGAGAGCTCCTGGAGTAAGAGGAGAACTACCCTGTGACTGAGGGCTAGAGGCAACTTTTGGATACGATTCTTGCTGAGGTATAGGCAGCCTCTGATGCAAGGTGGATGAACCATCTCCTGACTGGGGCCGGGGTGTAAGAGGAGACTGGACACAGGAATCAGAAAAACCAGAGGGAGACTGTCGATAGCGCTCGGGAGGATGATTAGGAGAGAGACTAGGGGGAAGTGGAGCACATGAGGTCCCAACATCTCCCTGAAGCATGCGAGGTGTCATAGGAGCTTTGAACAAGCCATCTCCAGAGTCCCCCATTCCCGCAGGGGAATTTGTGCCTAGGCCAGTAGAGGCACGTGGAGAAGGAGCACTCATGTCTGCCCTATTCTGCAGCATTCCTCCTGGTGAAGAAACAACAGTAGAGGGGGATGAAGCAGGAGTGTACTCTTGTCGGCCACGAATTGGGTCTCCATGGTGAGTTGTGTGGGGTGGGGAGAACAAAGGAGAGTCTCCAGTCCCAACTGCTCTTGGACGAGGACTCTCAGGTATGCCAACAGGTTCCTGAGATGCCTGTTGGGGTGGAAGAATCTGCTGCTGAGGTTTAAAAAATGGATCAACCTGCTGAGCCTTCCGAGGCATTCCTGACTGCATATCTTGGGAACCAAGACTGGTCGGCCGTCCCTGAGGAGCACCCTGTGGGCCAGGTAAAGTGTAACCTGAGGAGGCCTGCAGAGGGCTAAAGGAAGGCTGTGAATAAGGAGTTGGCGGTTGAGATTGAGCATGTGGGGACTGAGATGGGGGCTTGGGAAAGGAGTCATTATGAATGTCTGTTGAACCTGAGGCCTTCAGAGATCCATCTGGAGAAAAAACTGAAGATGCAGTATCTGGGGTAAAGGGAAATGCACTTTCAGAAGAGCTAGGTTGAGAAGGAGTGGAAAGAGAGCCAGAGGGTGGAGGAATTTGAAGGTGCAGTCTGGGGCGCTCCCCTTTTATCCGTATTGGCTCAGTTTTAACAGGTCTTAACACTTGACTCTCTGCTTGCTGTCAATAACAGAGGAGAGAAAAGAGAATTAGTAATGTTTTCTCCAACTCTGGAAATGCATCAAATTCATGTTAAATGCATCACCTTCTGTGCCTTGCTGATTCTCTGAGCTGCCCTGTTATCTTTGGCCTTTTGCTGGAAGAATGAAACAGAATAGAAGAGGGAAATATAAATACCCGATCTGATGTTAAAGATGTTATGTTACATACGTTATATCTGTGTTCTTACCAAAAATGGAACCTTGTCAGGAGCTGACACTTTCCTCCAAATCTTCATTATCTGCTTGCAGCGGCTTGCCCAATCTGTTAAAAAGTATTTATGATCATTTATTTAGAACAATGAGATGACAGGTATATTTTAATCTTGTATGTTCCTAATTTTCTTTGCAAAACAATTACTAACCAGGGTAGTCTTGCTTGAGATTTGGGAAATTGATGTTAGCATATAGAACAGGGGAAATGGTGGACAGATTTCCAAGTTCTTCATCTTTTTCCCAGCGCTGTAAACTTCGCTGATTGTATGACAGGCCATCACCTTCCTGTTCAGTAGGAGTTGGAGGAGTAGTGGGAGTGGCTGGAGTGGAAGGTGTTGCCCAAGGGCTTTCCTCATCCTGTTCTGGACTGAAAATTCCACCACGATCACTGGGTAACAAATATTTATATGAATACAAAGGTAATATAAAGGAAAAAATATAAAATGAATATTTTGTAACATTCAAAACAAAATTATCCTGTGCTTACAGTGGATCAAAAAATGGAGACTGGGAAAGTCCTTGAAAAGGCTCCATCATACTAGCTGTGGACAATGAGCCAGATGTGGAAGCACCTATAAAACATTTTAACCCATGAAGGTCAAGATGCACCTACAGATATCAGTCGGTAGTAAACATAGACTAGCAGCTGGGTATTGGGTTTAATCTTACCAGGAAGGTTTCTTAGAGGCAAACCACTGCGATTACTCTCTCCTTCTAGGACAGGCTTCATATTAGTTTGAATCGTCCCACTTAGAGTGCTTCCTTCTGAGGGTCCGAGTACCTTACGGAAGAACTGCTCAGAGTCTTGCTTTTCAGTCCCCTGTGGAAGACCTAAACCAAAAGGAAAAAAAAATAGTTTTATAAAAACCAGTTGGTTCTAAACAAAAATGACTGAAAAGTTCGAGAGCAGGTTTTACCTCCGTTTTTCTGTATGCTTGAACCAGATGTGTCCCCTAAACTCTGATTACTAACAGACGGCTGCTCACCTACTCCTGCAATTACTGCAATATACAAAAGCATAAATACAATCAAATGAAATATTAAAATGTTAAGATTAAAATATAAACATATTAGACAGTTTTGTTACTTACGTTTTATCTCTCCTTGAGGCTTTAAGCAATCAGCCTCTCGCTTAAGCTGCATGGTTGCTTCAGGTGCCCGGTTTTCAACCTCTACTACAACAGAGTGCATGTAAAGGTTGAGGTTTACATAATGTCTTGATTTTTATGAATCACTATCAGATACCCAAAACTTCTACTGAGCATCACTTGACATACCTGATTCTGAAGCTGCAGGTCTATAGCCAGGAGCAGGTAATGATGGTCTTGGCATGCCCTGAGAATGTCTCTGGGCTTGAGGGGCCAGAAAAGCTCTTTTACTCAGGTCAAGCAACGTCTTTCCAAAAAAAGCTTCCTGCAAGTATGCGGGAAACATGTCTTCCAATTTGCTTTTCTTTCTCCCTCTGCGCTTTTTGGCAAGTTCACCATCTCCCTCCGCTGCCTTAATGTCAGGTGGATCCATATCAGGATGAGGCCCTTAAAATATACAATTAGACATTAACACCTTGGTCAAAATATAAATACATTTTTATATGCTTGGCAGTCAAGAGCTGGTTTCACTTGCCTTCTTCAAGTTTTGTCTCAGTTGCCTGTCCTTCAGACACATTGTCACCGGACGCAGATAGACTCTTCCTTATCCGCGTGTGACATTTTCTCTGCCGGACCATGAACCCTCCAATGCCTACAAAGGACCAACCAAATCCCTCAGCACTCGTGGAACCCTTTGTGGTAATAAACAAATACATAACATAACAACAATATCAGAGAAGCTACAGTTACCTGGCCTGTAGGGTTTACGCTTCCTCTTCTTTCCTTCATCTGTTTCATCTGCTCCTTTAAGAACATCACAGTCAGCTGTCCCCTCTATACCACCATCTGCCCCTGGCTCCTTGTCCATACCGCCATCACGATCCGGGCTGCCAGGAGCTTCCAGTTTAGAGTCACACTCCATTGACTCAACACAGCCTGAGAAGGCAGATTTAAGCAAATTTCACCAAAACTATCCATTTCAAACTGATATTGCTAACCTATCCAGGACCACTTCTAAACTATTGCAAGCACACAGTTACAAAGGCAAAGGTCAGGCATGCATTTAAGAGCACAGCCACCTCCAGACTCACTGCAGATAGAAAGAATAAATGAGAACAACTGAACTCTATAATAACAAAAACAAGGCAGGAGTGATTAGCTTTCTCCTCTTGAACACATAAGGTATGCATGTGCTTTCCAATTTAGTGGATAAGTGGTGACTGCTAACCAACTGCTTGTATTATTACCTAGTTGTAAAATTTTACACATACGTAATAAAGATATTAAAAACATACCTTTCCCCTCCTCTCCATCACCATCGCCCTCTTTCAGCTCCAGGCCATCGGGAGCTCCATCAATAGAGATCGTACCCAGTCGGGAACGTCGCTGTCTGCGCTTATGCAGTGGTGACATAGAAATACTACGCAGTAAAGACATTCCTGTCTCTGTAAGCCAGACACCTTCCAGACGGTAAAACTGTGGCTCTGGAGAGAAAACGTTTATTGTTGGATTAGATGGTATAACGTCTTATATTCACCAGGATAAACCATGTAAAAATGTAGATAGGAAAATGAGACATACCAGGCTCCTTTATTTTGAATGCTGACATCATTGGGGACTCCACTGTACAAAAGCGAGACAAGACAAAACAGTAAGAAGTTGTTAAAATAAGCTGCAAATTTCAAATGCAAATTACTTTACTCAAAGTTTAACAGACCAAAAAGACTCACCAACAGGTCTGGGAACATAGGGAGTACAAGCTGTACAGGCAAAGCCCTCATCAGAGGCTTGTTCAACCTCATCCTCTGTATAAAGACTCTCACATACAGCATGTACCCATCTACAAATAAAGGACAAATTTAACTCAACCTTTTGTTTCTAGCATAAAATTCCAGCATTCGTCCTGTTTATGACTGTATGTACCTGTCACAATGCTGGCACTGCAGAAGCAGTTCTTCTTCCATGAAGTTCTTATGGCATACAGGGCATGTGACCAGACTTGCACAAGGGCCACAGTGGTTATAGTTATTCTGCCACTCGCAGTGAAACCCTGGTGAGCTGGCCCCGCAGTGCATGCAGCACACGCACCTAGAATAAACAGTATGGAAAACAAAGCCAGCGGCAACAAGGCAATGAATACACTTTTACTGTTGGACAGTTCAGTATCCGAGATGCCTTGGAGAAGCAGATTATGCGTCATTACTTCACAGACTAATGGCTGACGACAAACCCTGCTTCTAAACAAAAGAATCTTTAATTTTCTGAATTGTACTCCAATTGGTTCACAGATTTATTGGTGCATGTACTCAACACATGTCTAACTCCTGCACTACAGAATAACGTCTGTTAGTTAGTACAGATTGCAAAAAGGCATTAATATACATAATACACACGCTTGCTCAATGAACAGATGCATTTAATTTGAAGGCAATATTAAGAGCAGATTTTCAAGGCAATCAGTACATGAGACCCTGGAGAATTATCACTCCTGGTGGACTAGCTAAATAATTTATTATTTGTCCCTTACATTAAAGCTCGCTTAACAAATAACATATTACACTAAACACTACAGAGGAACAACTTGGGTACCATTTGCACTTCCAGCCTCCCTTCGGCACCGTGTGCAGCGGTGGGTCCAAGCAGTAGGTGTGATAGCTGACATCGCAGTCATCACACAGCAGCAACCGTGCAGGATCGGAGGCCTTCCCACACACTTCACAAACAATACACTCAAGACAACGCCAGCCTTTTCTTAGCATCATCTTGGTGATCTACAGAGAGAATGGAAAAAAAAAACAAAAAAAACAAAGGAAATAAATTCTCCACAAAAGCACAAACTGCAGCTGGAAATAACATCGCAGTCATGACATGCTTACCTTGCTGTTTACACAGTATGGATGGTAACACTGGGAGCACTGTGCACAAGCTAGCAGCTGGCCCTCTACACCTCGCCCAAAACTGCCACATACTACACACATGTCCTAGGAAGCAGAGAAAGAATGCTCTGTGAAATTGTGAACTTAAAACTGTCAAACGTACATCCTCAATTCCAATGAAGTTGGGACATTGTGTAAAACATAAATAAAAACAGAATACGGTGATTTGTCAGGATATTTAATGTTCAATTGGATAAACTTTGTTTTATGGCAAATATTCACTCATTTTGAATTTGATGCCTGCAACACTTTCCATAACAGTTGGGACAGAAAGTTGAGGAATACTCAAAAAAACACCTGTTTGGAACATTCCACAGGTGAACAGGCTAAATGGAAACAGGCGAAGTTCACTACTTTGAACTGCGTGAGCAAATAGTCCAACAGTTTAAGAACATTTCCCAACATGCAATTGCAAGGAATGTAGGGATCATCACCTACAGCCCATAATATCAGCAAAAGATTCAGAGAATCTGGAGAAATCTCTGCAAGTAAGCATCAAGGCCGAAAACTAACATTGAACACCTGTGAGTTTCGATCCCTCAGACGGCACTGCATTAAAAACTGACACCATTCTGTATTCTGTATATTACCACACAGGCTCAGGAACACTTCAGTAAACCACTGATAGTGAACACAGTTCGCCACTCCATCTGCAAGTGCAAATTAAAACTATATAATCACTATATAAGCTATATAAATCAACAGCACCCAGAAACGCCGCCAAGCTCATCCGAGATGGATTGACGCAAAGTGATAAAGTGTACCGTGGTCTGACGAGTTTTTGGAAATCATGGACGTTGTGTCAAAGAGGAAAAGGACTGTCCGGATTGTTATCAGTGCAAAGTTCAAAAGCAGCATCTCTGATGGTATGGGGGTGTGTTTGTACCCATGGCATGGGGAACTTGCACATCTGTGAAGGAACCATTAATGCTGTAAGGTACATACAGGTTTTGGAGCAACATGTTGCCATCCAAGCAAAGTCTTTTTCAGGGACGTCCTGCCACATTCTGCACGTCTCACAACAGCGTGGCTTCGTAGACTGCCTGCCTGCAGTCCAGACCTGTCTCCCACTGAACACATATGTGTCGCATTATGAAGCACAAAGTACGACAACGGAGACCCCGGACTGTTCAGCAATTGAAGCTGTACATCAAGCAAGAATGAGAAAGAAATCCACCTACAAAGCTTCAACAATTAGTGTCCTCAGATCCCAAACGCTTATTGAGTGTTAAAAGGAAAGGTGATGTAACACAGCGGTAAACACACCCCTGTCCCAACTGTTTTGGAACGTGTTGCAGGCATGGGTTGAAAAGGATTCACAAATCATCGTATTCTGTTTTTATTCGTTTTATACAATGTCCCAACTTCATTGGAATTGCACACCAGATAACAAAAAGCCATATTTTACCTGCAAAAGAACAAATTTGTCAGTGTTGGAGAAGAGCACCACTGTATTCTGCATTGTGTCATCCTCCTCCTCCTCATCCTCTTTGTTCAGTCCAGTGTCTGCACTCATGGTTTGCTATAAGGGATGACAAAAGGTGTTTCGGTTAGACACTGGTTTACAAATATATTTTAGAGAACTGAAAACTAATATTCTATTAATAAGAGGGCATTACCCAGCACTGAATTATCTGTGAGCATATGTCTGACATAAGCGCCACACACACACACACACACACACACACACACAGCTCATTTGGTTAAACACTGCCAGTATCTCAAGTAATGATTCAGCATTCATAAAGCAACATTTATAAATGAGCATTTATAAAGCAATTTATAATTAATAAATTATCATTTATAAAGCAAAGCAATATATTATAAACATGAGAAGAGAAAAACTCACTAAGAAGGCATCAATGCAAGAGGCCATAGCTTTGAGACGCGATCGACCTCTTCCTCTTCCACTCCCTCCGCCTCGTGGTCTCCTCTTTCCTGGGAAACCACCACCACCCCTTCCCTGCTGTATCATCCATCAACACAAAACGAAAATGTATATTTTCATACATGCAAAACTTTACTGCCATATGCAAATTATGAGAGCAATAATATACAGGTATTTTAAAAACACTCTACCTGTTTCACTCTGGAACGACCTGGAGATCCTCGTCGCTTTAACTTCTCTCCGTCAGACTTGAGATGTTCAAAGGACAAAAACTCATCGCTCTCAGTGAGCAAGGAATCAGAGCGTGCCCTGCCTGCTGGCACAACACCAAGGTCCATGGACAGCATCTGGGAGTCCACCTCTGCTGGCGAGCCTAGGAAACCGCTGCTGCTCTCATCACCGTGGCTCATGTTGGACATCTCATCCAGGAGCAGTTCTGGCTTAAGGCTCATTTCCTGAGCATCTGCCTCCTGCTTCAGAACAACTTCACCCTGGCTATCATCCTTACAGTGCGCCTCATCTAACAGCTCTTCCTCCTCTTCATCGTCCTCGGACTGACCCACTCGGTCATCTGTGTCCGAGGTAAAGGGTTCCACCTGAGGAACGGGGGGAGAAGTCCTATCCGACACCCCCTCGTTCTGCACTTCTGACCCTGCCTCTGACATGTCCATGACAACAGGTTCTTCTTCCTCGTCTAAAACAGCAGGAAGAGGGATCGTCCGAGAAGGTGACGAGGACAAGACCGGAGTAGGTTCCGTCGCTGTAATGTCCATATTACAGCTCGATTCCTTTCCCTCCTGTTCGCCGACTTCCTCTTGTAGCTGAACATCTTCCTCATGGCGCTCTGCTGTTTTAGGTTCAGCTTCCAGCAATGTGTCACTGACAGGGTTAGCAAGGCTATCCGCTGTGGCCTGAGCTTTAGGTTCAACCTCCATACTAACGGCACCATCAGCAAGAGATTCACTAGAGCCCTGTGCCACTCTGCCGTCATTACCTACACCTATTAAAAGGAAGCAAGATAACATCCAACACAGTGAGGTAATGTCTGCCAAACTGATACAACACCTGATAAGTCACTTTATGAAAAGCTAAAGCCCAAGGGCTTACTGCACGACGTCCTAAGCATCGCAATTTCTCTACAACTGCACAGCTTTCACTGTACCAAATCCATCACGCATTCGTGCAATCTGGTAACTGGCTGATGAAAAGGTGTACAAGACTGCAGTTCTCACGCGCACAAAAAAAAGTATTGACAGCACAATTACATTTTGTTCTGCACATAAAGAACGTCCGTGGCAGCACAAGCACCACTCGGACTCTAACGGGCGATTTCTTCCAAAGATTTCAAATATACACTACAGGCCAAAAGTTTGGACACACCTTCTCATTCAATGCGTTTTCTTTATTTTCATGACTATTTACATTGTAGATT
>JAOVVG010000018.1:4684234-4694940 GCA_028566375.1 Leptodoras nelsoni
GAGGCCCTACACCATACTAATAAATTATTGTGGTCTAAAATGACAGGTGTTTCAGTTTCATTGTCCAACCCCTGTACCTGAAGGTGGCAAGAAGAGTATGGAAGATCCTTTTTAATATAGGATCTTGGCACCCTGCTTGCTGTTCTTCTCGATCTTAAGCCAATTTGTCAGTTAACCACAAATAAACCCCTCCATGCTAAAGGAACTTAAAAGAACAGCTTTGCCTCTGATCATGGGGTCCTTTCCAAAAAAAATAAAGCTTGACCCTATCAACAAGTTACTACAAAATATTCATTCATTAGTCAGTCAGTCATTTTCTTGACTGCTTATTCCTTTTCAGGGTCACAGGAGACTCGGTGCCTAGCCGGTAGCATAGGGCGCAAGGCAGGAACAACCCTAGACAGGGCGTCAATCCATCATAGGGGACACGCACTCGCACACACTAGGGCCACTTTAGAGACACCAAACAACCTAACATGCATGTCTTTGGACTGTGGGAGGAAACCGGAGTAAACCCACGCGGACACGGGGAGGACATGCAGACTCCACACAGAAAGGACCCAGACCGCCCCACCCGGGGACCGAACCCGGGACCTTCTTGCTGTGAGGCGACAGTGCTACCCACCGAGCCACCGTGTGGCCTACTACAAAATATAATTTATTCAAATAATAAAAAAAGTTTTAGCTGTGAGTTATAATTAATAATTTGCCATCCATATGATTTAATAGAGCTACCACTAGTCCTTATGTGGGGAGTTTCAAGGTGCCGTTACGGCGTCATGGCTTCGTGCTCTGTATGTGTTCTTGTCTTTTTCTCCTAAAGTACACTCTCTATTCAATTTATTATTAGCCTTAGATTGTGTGGAGCATCAAATCCCAGTGACTGCAATTCCAATGGAGCCATAGCATGAGTGCATTAATATACACCTATGACTTGCCCTGCAGCCAACACTATAGTCAGAGCTGTTATAGAAAAGTCAACACCTTCTGACTTTTCAGCATCAGGAATTCAGCAGTGCTGTAATATAGACGGTGGTAATTTAAAACCCTCGTTATGTACCTTTCTTTTAAATTGCCTGTGTTCTCTCTTCTCAGCGTCTCCTATGGTTCAGGTTGATGAAAAAGGAGAGAAAGTGCGGCCAAATCACAAACGCTGCATCATCATTCTGCGAGAGGTTCCAGAAACGACCCCTGTGGAGGTATTAACGGTGTTGGAAATTCATGGAGTTTCTGAATATGCTTTTATGTATTAGGTATTCCTAATTTTGCTCCTCGTTCTGATCCGTTAGGAAGTAGAGGCTTTGTTCAAGAACGACAACTGTCCCAAGGTCATCAGCGTGGAGTTCGCGCACAACAATAACTGGTACATTACATTCCAATCGGACACGGATGCTCAGCAGGTGAGCGCTCTGGTTTGACAGGTCGGGCCGTTCTCACGTGCGACACAATGTTTTTACGCCTGTATTAAATCACGTCTGTGTGTTTCTAGGCGTATAAATACTTGAGAGAAGAAGTCAAGACATTTCAGGGAAAACCCATCATGGTGAGTTGTGTAAATCTGTTGAATTAGATCTAAAGAAAATGAATTGCACTAATGATGATCTACTCCTTGTGCTTTTGTTTCCAGGCCAGAATAAAAGCCATCAATACCTTTTTTGCAAAGAACGGCTACCGCAGCCTGGACTGCAGTGTCTATCAGCAACAGTCTCACACACAGTCTCAGTACAGCTCACCGCTCTTCATGCAGCCTATATACAGCCCACAGCAGCAGTATCTCTACGGCATCGTACCTCCCACTTGGACTCCGTCTCCAGCTCCGTACTTCGAGACTCCTCTGGTAAGACCTAAACTAAATCTGGAAAAACGGCTGAAAAATACCATTTGATTTGACCAGTTGATCCAAGATTTGTATTTCGCTTGCACTAATTTAGAACCTACACCTTCACAGGCACCTTTTCCTAACAGCGGGTTCGTCAACGGATTCGGCACAGCTGCACACTACAAAACTGGATCAAATTCTCTCAACATTGGACGTCCTTTCAACAGAAACCGGTTTGTCATTTTGGATTCCTTGACGTAACTTGATGTACCTGCACGACTGCTAGTGCACCGTTTTGCATTGTATGA
Source organism: Leptodoras nelsoni (assembly GCA_028566375.1). Classification (NCBI taxonomy): domain Eukaryota; kingdom Metazoa; phylum Chordata; class Actinopteri; order Siluriformes; family Doradidae; genus Leptodoras; species Leptodoras nelsoni. The sequence goes on from JAOVVG010000018.1 coordinate 4,686,362, forward strand.
AGTGCAGTGGCATTATTAATTTAAATTAATATCATGAATGTCTTGGGTTTTTTTTTTTAACTAATATATATATAATTAAACAAAGTATAACTGCAGAGGTGGACAAATCATAAATCCTTCACCTAGCCCAGCAGGCACCTGAAAGCTGCACTGGTGCTGCCCAGGCTTGTCTTTCGGTTGCCTGGAAACCTAACAGACAAGAATAAAAACGTGGCAGCTCACGTTAAAGAACGTACGGCCGTAGCTACACCTGGAGAAGGGATGAGTGTGTAGCCGTGATCTGTTATTCTTTCTTGATGGACTTCTTGATATAGTAGATTGTTTGCAGCCTGGAGACGTCGTGTTCCATCCTTATATTGCAAATAAACTGTTCTAGACTTACTGGCTCCTTGGGGACTCCTTGTAGTAAGCAGTAGGATTATATGCCTGCTTTGTGACATTATTTGCTCGAAACGCTGTCGCCAGTGGCTGCTAATAAATCTGACTATTAAAATATTTCTACTGTCGCTTAACGTGTGAAGCACAGCGAGCAATGAGAGTCGCCATGAAACGTGAAAAGCAAAGGAAGGTTTATTTTGTTGAAGCTAGGGAATTTTAAAAACAAACCCAGACTTGAAATCTGCTAGTCCCAGGGTCAGCGATTTGTCCACCCTTTAACTAGTTGTTCGTGTGTGCTTTTTTTTATTTATTTATTTTTTTTATAAATATATCTATATATATATATCAATACTACCTATTAGTTTTATACGCTTTACCTTGGCTTTCTTATTGTCCCCACAGTGTCCCACTCTATTCAAGAAAGAATGTAATAAATGCCTTCAGGTACAGCTGTTAAAGCTTGATAATATTACTTGTCTAATCATCACTCCATACTTCTCATGTCTCAGAAATAACCACGTTAAAACAATCTTTCGTTTATGAATTGATCGTCTTTTATTTATCATGATTTAAATGACTTTATATGACACTACTTTGGCGGTGAGGTTCATATTGGTTGGTGTGGTGATAAATTCCAGATGCCAATCCTGATTTTAGTGTCAGTCATTGTTTTGATAGTGAGAACATTCTGGCCAAACCTCTTTCTACATTTTTGTTTATCATTATAACTAACCTTTTTGTTTTGGCAGTGCCTTTTCAAGGAAGTTGAGCTCTAAGTAACAGGCTAGCTATTTATTTATTTTTATTTTTTTTTTAGATGAAGTATTTTCCTGGCCAGTGTTTTAACATTAGACTCAAAGCATAAAATTATACTGGCTCAAATTTTGGCTTCTTACCGATTTCCGTGCAACGCTTTCGTTCTTACAATACAAATGAGGTGTTAGGAGATTAATTTAATTATTTATGAGCGCTCCGTTATCCCACTGCCAGGGCATACTTCACTGATTAGATGCCATTTCATACTTGCTTGCAAACACTGTTTGATATTGTGTAGTTAGTGCATGCTGCCTCACTCAATGGTTCATTGTCCCCTGTCCAAAACTGTTTATTAAATAGTGCATGAACCTGCAGCAGTTGTATCACATGCAAACCTGTGTTTAAGCAGGAACCACGTTAAGCCCCAGACGAGGGTAAATGATGGACTGGCCTCCACCGTACCTACTGTGTCTATGGTGGACGGGCTCCGCAGTCCACAGCCTCCGGCCAGCAGTAGCTCAGTGCTGGCCACCTCTGAGCTCAGCTCCTCTTTCCCACACCTGACCACTTCTACTGAGCCAAACGACGACAGCTCCATGGCCGGACGCGGACGGTACGATTCAATGAGTAGTGCCGCATGAAGTCTGGATCCTGCTCTTAGTAATTCATGGTCTGATCCTAATAATAAGCCCTGAAAGAAAAGAATACAGAATAATTATAATAATATAATGGAGCTGATATTGATACAGGAATGGTCCATTTTTAATGCCTATGAATTGGAGAAGAAATGTCACTATTTCTTGTGAGCTTCAGCCCGTGAAAAGCCCTAATCCCTGTATTAAACTGATCAGTGATGAAGTGAGATTACCTGAGTTTTAGAATTCACTGTTTGACAAATCTGGACTAAAACTCCTTTTTAATTAACCCTCTGTTTACAGGAGGAACACGTACAGAGCGACTCGGAGGAGGAGAGAGGATGAACGAACCATAGTAATGCACATATTCCTGCAGGTTTTACATTGTATCGGTTCATTATAGTGCTCTGTGGTTTATTTACGCCCCCTGTGTGCTTTGTTCCACAGAGGCCAGTTCCTCTCACTGAAGCGAAGGTTTCACCACCTAAATTCGACCTGGCTCCTTCCAATTTCCCTCCACTCCCTGGATGCTCAGCCAGCCCGCAGGGGGAGCCAGTGCTAGAGAACCGCATGTCTGACGTGGTACGGGGTCTCAACAGAGATAAGGTGAGTTCATGCTCGGCTGAGAGACTTGAAATCACACCCTTTTTTTTAACTGTTTTGGAGAAGCTAGATTTGCTCTTGAGCCATTGGTCAGGCATGAGAGATCATTTGTGTGCATGCAGTTTTTACAAAATTTGGACACATTCATAATGGACTATGGTTTTAAGTTCTATTTAATAATTGAATTTCGAGCATTGAATGCTATGCACACCATGTCGTGCATGTGTTTAGTGATGCTCGCTTTCAGTGCGAGTGTTCACACCCTAAATGCCAGCTTACTGCAGTATCTCTGACATGTTGAACCAGTCACATTATTCAGTGTCCCATGAGTGGAACCGAGATTTAAAATACTAACAGAACTGAGCAGTCCTGAGTCTTGCATGATCTATTTTTTTTTTCATGACAAGCTCAGATCTTATTGTCTCCATCTCCCTTTCCAGCAGTCAGACTCAAACAAAGAATCCACTGTGAGTGCTGCTGCCCCAGCATCTGAGGAGACGGTCCCCAGACCTGCACTGACTGCAAGCAAACCTACTGTTCACGCTGCAGATTCTGCCAGCTACAGGTGAGCCTGAAGACGGCGAGGCAGATAATGTTGATTCTGGGTCTATATTAACACACTTATGCGCACTGTAGTCCTGTCATTTAGCTATGTGTATTATTAGTCTTTATACTATATGAGGTTTTGTATTCCTCCTGTGCTTAGTAGCTCAAGCGCAACCCCTCAGGAGAAGAAACTGGATAAAGCTGAGCCCTCGGTCTATAAAGAGATGCCTGTGAACCCAAGCACCAACTCAGCCATTCCACCGACTCCGGCTCAGCCTGCTCCCGTCTCCAAGACTCCGCTGAGTCCTGCCAACCCTGCAGCCCCACAGGCCAACGCTGGCCACCCAAGCCCCGCCCCTCTGGTAAATGCATTCATTGTGTACTGAATCTGAATTGGTTATATTGCACATGTGAATCTGGACAATGAGTAATCAAGTCATCACCCTACTGCCATAAAGGAAATGCTGTACATGCTGCTAGGCTATACGTTGTATATTTGTCAAAATCCTACTTTGCATTTTACAGATCATGCTTATTATTTATTGTGTTTACTGGCACTATGAATTTTATTTTGGCAAAAAAAATCTCGTCTCATTATCTTAGGAGCCTCGAAAACTGAGCTACGCCGAGGTGTGCCAGCGCCCCCCAAAGGATCCTCCCCCTCCTCCTGCACCACCTGTGGTCACCCCCAGTCCGGCCGGCTCTACCTCTCAGCCTCTCAGAGAGCTGCGCGTGAATAAGGTGGACGAGCAGTCGGCCGGTAGCGAGAGGCCAGAGCGGCAACAGGAGCGTGGGGGGGACTTTAAGAGCAGAGAGGGCCGGCCGGCTCGTGACTCGCAGGGCTTCTACCGCAGCAACGGCCCTCCCAGAGCCAGCACGGGAGGCTTCAAACTCCGCGAGCAGCAGAGGCGTCCTCAGTTCACCCGCCGCAGTTCGCCCCAAGGAGCCTCCAGACACACTGGCAAAGAGCAGAACATCCCCCCTGTATCGCCAAAGTAAAGACTCAGCTAAATCCTTACAAATGTATGAATATATACACACGTATAAATATATATATATATATATATAAATATATATATATAAAGAGATAAATATAAAAAGTTTAAAAATCTAAAATAAATAGCCACCTCTTTTGCCTGGAGCACATCCACAGGAAAATCTCATGAAATGACAATGCACATACGGAGATTTCCTGGTGTACGGGCATCAAAAAAAATTGAAAGCTAGTTAAAAGCTTGTTGAAGGAAGTCATCAAATAGGAAAAAGTGCGCTTCTAAACTTGACAATGCCCCTTCAGAATGTAAATTTTATTTTTTTTGCTTTCCTTCCCCACTTCCTCTATGAGGGTGTTTATACCCAGGAGGTGGTGGGGCGGAGGGCGTCGTAACAGCCGAGTGCTCAGTGCTGTTGTTGAGCTGAAACAATAACGGCAGTCTGCAAAGAACATATGCACTAAGAAGAAAAGGAACATGCACACTGTCATGTACCTATACAAAGATATCACTTCGACATGCAAGGATTCTACTAATGTTTTACTTTTCGTTCTTTTCTTTCTTTTTTTTTTTTTTCATTCGCATTGGCAGGTATCTGGGAATGCGATGGTAGAGTGAGTGAAAGATGTACAAGAACTTTGCTCTTTGAGTGGAAGGATGTATTTTACAGTAGTGTCGAATCAGTTTAGGGATTTAGATCCCACTTTAGAAAATGCAACGCCTGCTTGGGTGGATTGGCAGATAGCTAGGAGCAGCAGAGAGGTTTTGCTGTTGGTCTGGAAATTGCATCGTTTTTTGGCTTGACATGGCTGATCTAAGCTCCCCGAATCAGAAGAGCTGCTGTTTAGAAATGTGTAAAAGACGCGTTGGCTTGCGGAGCTTCAGCAATCATTCATATACGTCATTTCAGGAGGTCTGAGTCGGTCAATTGTAATGCTGGATCACTGGTTTGCTTTTATTTTCTTTAACTCTTAATTTTAGTTAGATTGCGTAATCAACAGCCTGTGAAAAGATCACAATATCAGTCAGGTACATAGACCCTCAAGTATTTTTGTCATCTCAGTTGTTTTTTTTTTACACTTTTGTTGTGTGTGCATTATTCTCCTAAAATGGCTTCTGACCAAGCGCATTTTTCCTGATAATCAGTCAGGCGCTTGACTTTGTTTACAAGATTGTCAGCTTAGAGGCAGAGATTAATCTGCTTTTAGTTGCATTTTGGGTGACACACCTTCTTCTTCTTCTTCTTCTTAACATCAGGACCCTCACTATAATGATTAGTAGCTGTTGTGCTTAGGTGTGTGAGTGATTTTTTTTTTTTTTTTTTTTAGGTCAGGAAAACCCAAGGCCTGTATTATTGACTAGTGATATGACTAGCTGTATTGTTTCAGCTGTACAGAAATGGGTTGATTTCACTGTAAAAAAAATTTTCAACTGGTTTAAATTGTGGTACATCCTAAAACGGTGAACGTTTTGCTTCATTCCTCCTAACTTTGACATGCAGTGCACAACAGTTACAGGATGAAAGGCTGAAAGTATGATTTTTATTATAATTTTTTTCTGTTGCGCTTCCAGGACCCACCAGTAATCCTGATTCATCAGCTGGTTTAACTACAGATGTGTGTGTGTGTGTGTGCGCGCGCGTGTGTGTGTGTGTTTAAATGGCTTTTTGGCTTTGTGGGAAGTATGGAAATCGTATTACTTTTCTTTCCCCGGTGAATATAAGCGATCCGTTTTAGTGCAGGCCATTGAAAATGTTAAGATGTTAAGAAGTGAATGATGGAAGTCATATTTTCATATTTAATTTTTATTTAATTTAATTTTTTTTTTAAAGCTTTGAGATTTGGATTCTGTTGGGCATTTTAATCAGACACACCAGATTAATTTTTCATGCAAGTTCACAAGATCAGCCAAACCTTTAAGAAATCGAAATGCATATTGTGTCCTCCTTGATTATCCCACAGACAGAAGACTCGTCTTGACGTTTAGATGGTTTACATCAGTGACCTTCTCACTCACACACACATGTGCATACACACACACACACACACACACAAAATTTGCTCAAATCTAGAATGACTTATGCTCTTGGCATCTGTACAAAAACACGAGTTGCTTTTGCGTGTACGAGCGATCGCTGCTGGACGATGACCTTTTTGTCGCATGCGCTTTTCAAAGCAGCAGCTCTGCCAGCGCCAGAAAGCAAAAGGACGGGGAAAAAAAAGAAGACGCAATGTGAAAGTGAACTGGTGCTGTTCATTCAAAATTGTAATCAAAGGAAGATACAGTATTGCTGTTGAATTCATTGTAAGTATTGTTTTTTTTTTTTTTAATTGAGTTTTTAATTTATTTTTAATCTTCCTGCCCATTCTCACCCCTCCCCAGTTTGCGTAGGCCACGTTTCCTGACTTGTGTACAAAATGACATTGGGAGAGCATCACAGATTTAACATTTGTATATTTTTGAGATTTGAGCAAGAAAATACTTGACGCATTTACTAGAGGCTTAGTAATGCAGTAAATAAATAACGAATCACTGGGGCTTTCATTGTTTTTTTTCTCTCTTCCTTTATTTTTCCCTTATTTTCATTTTCTTTTCATTAATGAATTTGAGCAGCTAGTGGTTTAGTGTAATGGAACAAAATGCACTAACTTGTTTTAAAAAAAAAAAATTATTGTTCATGTTAATGTGAAATCATATTAGAGAATAAGATAATGACATTGATGTTGAGCGGCTTGCAGAAATCTACAGGAATGGCATTCTCCTTAATGTTTGGGGTCTCACTGTTTAATTGGGTTAGGACTGCTGTGGCAAAGGGAAGAATTAATATAACAAATGGATTGAAAGTGTTGGACAGTACATTCTAGCTGTCTGCATAAAATGTCATTAAAAAAAATAAATTATTTTGTTTTGGCCTTGGAGTTTCACTTCTTTTTATTGCTGTGTGGTCTTTTTTTTTTTTTTTTAACTTATTAAACTGCAGACTACGTTTGTGTGAACCAGAATGTTTTTGCACGTCGTTCCGCTTCCTGTACACTAACACGTCTCGTGTCGAGTGAGCGGAGAGATGCCTTTATATGGAATCCACAGCTCGGTACGTAAAGAATGATGGACAGCCGTTTAACTATTTATAGCTCTACTATTGGGTATTCAGACAATCAAACTGGTATACTCCATTTTTTTTTTTTTAATAATAATGCTTTATCGCATTAACATGGTTTTCTAAAGAACTCGAAATCACACTGTTTATTTTCAACAGTATTTGAGTAGATCCCAGTACAAACACACACCTTTTCTACTTAACGTGAACTTTTACAGAGCCTCTGCAATGGTTCCCTCTTTTCTTTTCCTGCATCTTTTCTGTATAAACGTTTTTAAGCACATCTATTGTCTGTATGTTGAACAGACGTCGAACAGGTTTAACATTTTCTCAGCTCAAACTTTTTCTCCCTTATGGAGTGTGTTGTTACTTGCCAGATAAAGAGTGTAACACACACACACACAGGAAGTCAAGTAGCCTCTTCCAGGGACACAAGATTACATTCACATAAAGTGTCCATGTGTGTAGGGTTTTGTGTAGAACCTTAGAACACAGTTTGTGTATTTCTCTTTCTGTTAAGTGTAGGTGTGGGGTGATTTCTAAGTGTGCGTTGTGTGCATGTGTCGGTAAATAAAGACTGAAGTGTGTGTGTGTCAGTGTGAATCTGTGACCTTGTGGGGTCATTTGGCTGGTCTTCATGAGGAAAGTGGGTTTTTTTTTTTTAAAGAAAAAAGATGGATCAGACAAAGCCCAGAAGTTGCTTTTTCTTTACTGAGATTAATGTTAGGGTTACGTGTAGGCATAGCATTAATCAGCTGCATTAATAATTATGGCAACAGAATGTCCTTGTTAGAGCAGAAAGACAAGAGGTGCGTGTGTGTGTAGATATATATATATATAGATGTATGGATGTATGTGTACTTATTTTAATTATCTTTGTGAGGACTAAAAGTCTCCATTAGGATAGGAATATCTGATATTTTACGTCAATGTCCTGACAAGTATAGCAAGACAACTGTGTGTGTGGGTGTATACACACTTGTTTTACTGTCTTTGTGAGGACTAAAAGTCTCCATTAGAATAGGAATATCTGATATTTTACGTCAATGTCCTGACAAGTATAGCAAGACATCTGTGTGTGTGTGGGTGTATACACCCTTTGTGAGGACTAAAAGTCTCCCTTAGGATAGGAATGTCTGATATTTTTGGGCTTGTGAGGACATTTTGCTGGTCCTCACAAGGAAAGTATCTTTTCTTTGTTGTAGTTTTTAACAAAAAATTAATATATAAAAGAGGCAAAAAGTTTCCTTTTCATTACTGAGGTTAGGGTTTAGGTTAGGCATAGCATTAATTATCTACAGTGATAATTATGTTAATGGAAATTATGTCAATGCCCTGACAAGTACAGCAAGACAAACGTGTGTGTGTGTGTGTGTGTGTGTATACACACACTTGTTTCCTGTTCATTACTGAGGTTAGGGTTTAGGTTAGACACAGCATTAATTATCTACAGTAATAATTATGCCAATGTCCTGAGAAGTATAGCAAGGCAAACCTGTGTGTGTGTGTGTGTGTGTGTGTGTGTGTGTGTGTGTGTGTGTGTGTGTGTGTGTGTGTGTGTGTGTGAGAGAG
>JAOVVG010000018.1:4963444-4975687 GCA_028566375.1 Leptodoras nelsoni
TATTAGACATGCCTGTATTTTTTACAACCCTGTCCGTTCAGCTGGATTCTTACAGTGTTTAGCTAACATGTTATATGATAGAGAGATAGAGAGAGACGATAGCCTCAAGTTATCATAAAACTAGTTCTAAACTATTTCGATTTTGGTCAAAACCTGACAGCCGTGAGACGGACAAAAACAAAAGGTGGACATGAAACATTCCTTCTTACGTACGTACTCAAATCTGATTTCATTCAAATGTGAATTTAAGCGAATAACGACAATGTGATTCACGTTGTGATTCAAGTCTCATTGTACGAGTTGTATTTCTGCACTTGCATACGTCAGACTGTGTCGGTTTGAATGTAGTTGTAGTATAATCCTCCATTTTGCACCCTGCATACATTGTAATGGATTCTAGGTGTGACTCCATGTGGTCTAACAACCATAAAAGAATTAAACATGGTAAGCAAAATGACCTAATTGAATAAAGTAAGCCATGCAGGGAATTTGTAGGGTATTGATAGAGCTCAAATTTTCATTTTGGTTAAAAATTAGGGTTGATGCAAAGACTTTCATTCCACACATTCGCTTCCTACTTAAAAGTCCTGCAGAGTCTTTTCCGCCTAAATCATTGATTCTCCAACATCTGAACCGAATACAAATCAGCTAATGATTAGAACTCAGACTCTGATGATGATTAATTCATATAAACAACCCAGCCTCCCTCTGTTTCCTTCTTTTTCTCGGCAATACTTTCTCTGCCTATTGGTTGTAATCCCTCTTTTTCTGCACTCTGTTGTAATTTACAGAAAAAGGCTTCCTGTATGGCATTTATGAACTGTATTCCACAAGGAGAGCTCCAGATGTGTGGAAAATGTGACTTAACCCTTTAACATTTTCACTCTTGGGGTTAAATATTTAATAATTCCGTGTTGTTTAAAAACTGATAGACGGATTTTACAAAATCGGGCAGAGATATAGGGTCTCGACAGGATGGGTTTATTAGGACATGTGGGGGCAGGAGTGTGTGAGTGATCCTGCTTGATTGGGTTGATTCTTTCTGCTCTCTCCACACTCTGCCAACTTTAATGGTCACCCTATCCCAGAAGGCATGTACCATATGAGTAGGTTTTGTTCCTGGAGACAGGAAAACAAAAGCAGAGGAAAAGAAAGAGAGGGGGAGAGAGAGAGAGAAAGAGAGAGAGATATGGCATGTGTACCCCATGGGAGCTGTGAAACTGCTTCTGGCCTGCTCTTCTCACATTACAGAAAACTGGAGTTGCTTGTACACACACGCTGTGCTGCAAGGGTTTAACATTGTGCTTGGTTTAAAAAACAGGGACTTGGTTTATCAGAGCGGAAATCGTTTCCGCTTATGAGTTACGGTTACGTTATTCCTTCCAGTGAGGTGGAATCGAATCCCGGTGCTGAACTGTTTGAAGATGCGACCGAGTTGCTTTTCCACATGGCAGGGAAATCTGATTTATTCCTTAAATCGGATTTTTTTAGACAGTTACAAATTACAAATGACCGAATCAGATCTGTAGTTGCATTTGCATAGACACACTTTGGTTGTTATAGTAACTACAACTCCATGTGTGTGATGAGTACTGCAGGACAGGGCGGTTTTAGACAAAAACTGATTCATTTGGCCACATCCATTGTTTTCTTCCTTAACTAACCTGCCTTTTTGGTAGGTATTTTGAATCTTGTTATAGATTTTTGATGCCAAATAAGAGAGAGAGAGAGAGAGAGAGAGAGAGAGAAAGAACGAGGTTTTATTAGTCAAACTAAATCTAATTGGTTAGTTTAACCTGTAAAACCCAACTGTATTTGCTGTTGAGTTTGCAGAAAATATCTGCCTTTTACCAACCGTCAGAAACAAATTGTGGTAAGAACAGAAGGAGCAGCAACTAAACACAATAAGTGGCGTAAGAGCAAGCACACAGGAATGCTACAAATATGTGCAAGGTAGCTGTCATACAAGAAATGACTTGTCAAGATACCCAAAAGTACACACTAATAAAACAAACTGAAAGACTAACCAAAAAGTGCTCTGGCTTATTTTAAAAAGGCAAGCATGTATATTTCAGCATCAGTGAATAGCCTTAATAGTGAAGACTCCTCAGTCTTTTCTTGAAGGTAAGACTTCTCTGGCGTTGACTTCTATCTAAAATCGGACAGCAGCTGGTTTACTGTGGGGTTGTGGTTCACACCTCCCCAACACACTCCAAGCTGAACTCTACAACTGTCAGCCCCAAAACAGCGCTCAGGCACTATCTTCATCACACTGCGTACAAAAAAAAAGGACGCAATACGAAGTGCACACACACCCCAAACTCCCTCAATAAATCCCAGAGCACCACAAAAGCTGTCGGTGGACCTCAGCTGAATAGATTAATAAGATTTCCATAATTAGGCAGGCCTCTGACAATAGGATCGCTCTCCTTTGTCTCAGAACCAACAGAATTGTCAGGCGAAGGGGACGTCTGCTGGACCGGCCATTGCAACAATGAACGCATAGACAGTAAGGCGGTCAGTGGAAACATCTGTCTCTCTGCCAGGCGTGGAGTCTTGTGCAGAGTGGCTGCGTCAGGCCCTCAGAGTCTGCCTCCCACAAAGCAGCGGCTGCAAGGGTCCATGTGGACAATAGGACCTGGTGGCGAAAGAACCTTTCTTTTCTTAATCCAACGGCTACGCCTCTGTTTACTCACCAGATTCCCATGTTGATTACAGCTACAGAGGGTGGCATGTAAACTAGAGCTGGTCATATGGATATCACTGTGTTTGGGAAACAAAATGGGAATTCCTGACAGGCACTGAGGTTTGCTTGACCTTTATTAATGCAGCATTTTGCTATTCTGAAGGGGCACTCTATTGGACATTTCTTATTTCTAATCAGGCTTTTTCTCAATGCATAGTTGTCAGAAATGAAATCTTGTTTAAATTATACTAATCACATATGTCACACCTGACTTTTCTAACAATGTAATGGAAATCCTACCTTAAAGCCTTTTAGTTACATATGCATTTATTTCAGTAGAAATAAAAATAAAAGAAGAAGAAGAAGAAGCTAAATTCAGACACTACACTTTGAGGAAAAAAGTTTCAAAGTGTTCTTCGTCAAATCAATTTAGTTTTCTAAACTCCACCATGCTGTACTCCCTGTTGGTTCTCCATGGCTAGAAACATCGAATCTGCAGCACAGATTGAATCCTGAGTGTGGATTAAACCCCAGCCAGATTACAGCAGGATCTGAGGGCACACCACAGTGTAATTGCAACCTGGAGCTCATGTCCGGTTCATTTAATGCTGGATGGAATAGTGTTCAGTGAGGTTAGAGGACAAAAGTGAGCTACGGAGATGCTGGGGATGAAGGTCAGTGCCTGGTCTTTATCCTACGCTTCATGGGAGCAGAAATATATCTTTCCATCCTAAATGGCTCATCCGTGAGATTGTCTCTGAGAAAGGGAGGGGTTTGGAGGGGGTAGGGGTGGACAGCAGGCGCTCTGGCCAGAGAGCGTGTCTGTATGTGAGCGTGCATGCAAATGGGAGGCTGTGCGCACAACCTCGTGTATATTGATGGAGTGGACAGCAGTTTGGCTGCTCGGCTGAGTTCCTTAATGCCTTGTCCGTACACATATGCACACACACACACACACACACACACATGCACACAAACACACTGGCCAGCGCGTCTGCTGTCCACTCTCTCCCCTCCCCTCCCTGGTGCAGGTTTTATGAGCTCCCCTGGGCTGCCATCCATCTCTGTCACACACTGGCCCCATTATTGGGCTCCGCACAGCTCTGCTCTTACCAGCCTGCAGATGGGAATGTCCTGCAGGACGTCTACTGTTTCTGCAGTGGACAATGACCTCTAACTCCAAGCCCCAAACCCACTTCATGTTCTCTTTCTCGTTTTCTTATAGTCGGAGGAATATCTAAACACAGTACTGGTTTGCAATGTGGGAAGATTGAAGCCTTTGGTGTTAAATATGAAGCACTAAGGTAATGCAGTGGCCATCTGGAGAGAGAGAGAGAGGGAAGGAGAGAAGGGGGAGGGCAAAGTTTAGGAGAAAGCCTGAAGGAGAATGCAGCATATAAGCCCGGGGTTTGATTTAAGTGGCAATAAAGCAGGGGCAGCCCCACACACACTTGCAGAAGTATGAATGATGAGCCATAACTTTCTGAATAAAAATTCTGCCTGTAATAAAGGCTCACAGATTTTCTACTTTTACCTCTATATTTTCCTGCTCTAGGTCTCACCTCAGGCCGGTTTGTGACAGTTCAATAACGGCGAGCTATGCAAGGAATTTCAAGATAATACCTCTGCAAAGAGAAGCAAATCACCTTCCAGTAGTGTGATTTCTTTCAACTTGCTGAAAATGCATACACCATAGAACCACAGTGGTTTTACAGTGCCTTCAATGGTTTATCATAAAAATGGATCCAAGGACAGAATTTGGAGCTACACACTGAGATTTAGTTGGATTTGCAGAAAGAAATTGTTTTGTTTTTGTCCCCAGTCATTACTCTGTTGGTCTCTCTTTCATCCCTTCAACATTAAGGCAGCATAATGAATCACAGGGTCCAGAGCCGCAGATAGCCAGAGGAACACATTCCACGCTCACAGTGTTTCATGGGAAGCAGCCGATGAATAGCTCAACTATTCTGTGCCGCTTGCACATCCCCCCCTCTTTTTTCTTTACCCCACTGTCACCCTCCCCATTCTCTCTCCTGCTCTGTCCAGGCTGCACAGGGCTTTTAGAGAATTGCTTTGTGGACAGGCCGATGTGGTGCAGGGAATGGACAGCAGGCGTTCAGTCAAACATACACTGGGTGATAACAATGGCTCCTCAGGGAGGGCTGCAGATGCTAGCAAATGGCAGCTATGTGCAGTAAGTGGAGAAAGAGCAAGTCCACCCCTTTTACACTCGGGGGAATACAAAGATATTCTTTCTTTCTTTCTTTCTTTCTTTCTTTCTATGCATTTGTCCAAGTTTGGTCCTATCAACTTGCAGTCCCAAAAATCTACTACATCTTTATCGTATGAGCAATGACCACATATTGAATATTTTTAATACCCAACAAAAATGGAAACCTATTAACTCAAAAGAATAATCATGCAAGTCTAAGGGCAGTCGCTGAAACATTAAATGTATTCAAAATCTGTAGTCTTATTCAGCTTTTAAGCACTGGAGCCATACAGTAAAAATTAATACAGTAATATAATGGAACAATTATTTCTTAATATTGTCATTAGGTTTCGTGGTGTTTATTCGCTTCAAGTTGCTGCTGTGTTTACTTTAAACTACTTTGGGGTAAAATAATGAGAGAGTATGGAAAACCACATTACACTGTAAAACTAATATACTAACCATGTCTGATCTATAGCTTTAATTTCAATAAAAGGATTAAAATGTGTTTGAAAACTGGCTTACATTTAGTTAAATGTTATTTTAGCATCTCACACCCACCTAGCCAACAACCATCCAGAATGCCTAATGTGCTCCATATCATTTTGTGTCTTTAGTGTTCTGTGTTGTGACACATGTTGTTTGTATCCAACAGGTCTGTTGAAGATGCACTGGAACCCGGAGCATGCCCAGCCCCTGAGCCAGTGGCCAGAGCAGCATTTGGATGTGTCCTCCACCACTTCCTCACCCGCCCACAAACCTGAGCTGTATTCGGCACGTAGCCGCGGCTCCTACAGCTATGCCTGGGCCAATGACGACATCTCGGCCCTCACTGCCTCCAACCTGCTTAAGCGCTATGCTGAAAAGTACTCAGGTGTGCTGGACTCAGCCTATGAGCGCCCTGCTGTGGGTGCCTACTCTGAGCCTGGTGCCTTTGGGGCTCTCAATGGCACCCAGAAGAGTGAACTGGAGCCTTGGCCCCTCTCACACAGCACTGAATCAACTTACCCTTTGGTTCCCCCCTCTACGCATGATAGTCTGAAGGTGGTGCCGGCACCCACAATGCCACCTGGCTCAGGCAGTGTCTCTGCAGGCAGCAGCAATCTGTCAGACTCAGGCTACAGTGGGAGCAGTTCATGCAGTGGTCCTCATTCCAGTGACTACCCACCCAGCTACAATGGTACCTACCTTTCATCAGGATACTGCCCCCAAGGCAGCTCAGCACTTCCCCCAGCACCACTTCATGCCCTGCAGTCTGGCCCCACCCTCTTGCCCAGTTACACACCCTCTGCACCTGTCTATAACTACCCTCCTGCCACCTACTCTCACCAGACCACCCTCGCACCCACCTACAGCCACCCAACTCCCCCTTACCTTCCTTCTGGTATAGCTGCTCCAACCCCCATCACTTCACGGACCACAGTGGTAGGAGGCAGCTACAGTTACCAGAACAGTAGCCTGGGCAGCTCGGAAACAGCAGGTCCACTGAAAAGGAAGGCATTTGAAATGACCCGTGAAGAGGAAGAGGGGGACGGGAGTTCACGCTATAGGAAATATAGCTATGAAGCCTTAAAGTCTGATGGAGACTCGCCATATAGTGTGGGTGACAAAGCCGAATGCAGAGGGAACGGGTTTACAAGTGCGGACCCACAGGCATTCAAGCCCAGCAAACCTGGGTCTCAGCCAGGCATTGCAGGTGATGAAGTGGGCAAATACAGTGGCCTGAAGCCCCTGCTCTCACCAGCATATGGAACAGCTGGTGACTACAGCCCCCCAGCAGCCGTGACAGGAGAGAATGGAGGAGCCGAGCATGGCTTTCCACAGCAACAGCGTTCACTCAAGCGCTCTGAGCAACTGAAGAGAACAGAGCAGCGTCTGCTGGAGGTGGTGAACAATGAGCTACAGGACTGCACGCTGCCTGCACTGTGGTCAGATCTAGTTGGCCATGCTCGTCTTAAAGCAGTACTGGAAGAGGAGCTGCTATGGCCAGTGCTGCGCCCTGATAGTGCCATTCGTCCACCTCGAACTGTGCTACTGTTTGGTCCACGAGGGGGTGGCAAAACCACACTGGTCCACTCCATGGCCAACCAGCTTGGGGCCACTTTCTTCAGGCTGAGTGGCACCACATTGGTTTCCAAGTGGAAGGCTGAGTCTGAGCAGCTTCTGGGCATGCTATTCTCAGTGGCTGCAGCACGGCAGCCAGCGGTGGTGCTGCTGAGTGAGTTAGAGGCCTTTGAAGATGATGAGGGTCTTAGACAGCAGTTGCAGGCCCAGTTGGAGAAGGTGCAGTGTGGCTTGGTGTTGGTGGTGTGTTCAACACGTCACCCAGAGCTTCTGAAAGAGCAGCTGCTGCGCTGCATGGTCAAGCGCTACCATGTCAGCCTGCCGGACGGAAATGGGCGCAGGCAGCTGCTGCTGCAAGCTCTTGGGCCTCATGGCTGCAGTCTGAGTGAACAGGAGCTGGCTGCTGTGCTGCAGCGATGTGATGGATTTTCTGCACGTGAGCTACTTCAGCTTGGTCAGCAGGCCCTGGCTTCAGCATCAGCTTCAGGCACTGGTCAGATGCATGGCCTTGGCGCGCCCCTGTCCTCGCCAGCCTTCAAAGACTTTGAAAACGCTTTCTGTAAGGTGAGATCACATGGGGCCCCCAAAGAACCAGACACTTGCATGGAATGGAGCAAGGTGTATAGCCACTAAGAGACAGTCCAGCCACTGGAATCAGGACTGCTTATCTTTGTGCAGAGGTAGAAAGCCTCGGGGATACTTTTTGCTTTTTTCACTTTGTTTTCTTTTTGTAGCTATATACGTTGCAGCCAAAAAGGGGGGTTATTTTGGGAGATTACATTTTACGGTGAAAAGGCATTTTAGACTGAACACTTTCTTGTCTTGGAAACATGCTATGGTGTGCTGTTTTTCTATAAATAAACATATACTTTATTTTTTTCCCCAAAGAAATGAAATATTAGGCATTTATTAGAGGGGGCAAGTGTTAGTTGTTTGCTGATAGAAAATCCTAAATATTTTCTGGAATTTCACAATTTGATCAGCCTTGATGCTGGAATGACCCTGGATTATATTAATAATGCCCCCATTAACTGCAGTTCTCAGGATCCTATTTATTGCCTGTCTGCTCCAATGGCATTATATTTTTTATTGTTTTGATTTACTCTAAATTGATGTTTTGGTGTTAAATGGCTTGGGACATACTGGAGCAAATGAATTGTTTTTGACCAAAAATGATAGAAGAGCACCATATCGCTTTGAAACGATACCTGCCCTATTAACAGCATTTTACCAAAAGGCAACCACCATTATGCAACCTGCTTGAAACCAACAATATTGTGTAAAACATGTTCGTTGTTAGACCGTGGTCATATCGTTTGCACTTTGTCAAAGCACGGTCTGTTCATGAAAAGTGTATGCATCGCTACCCAAATAGTATTAAAACATAGGAAGTAAGAGAGAAAGAGAGAGACTGGCCCTTACTGTCTGCACAATCTGCTCTGTACACTGTACAAACCAAACAAACACATGGAATGTAGAGTCCACAATGTTCAGGGGGCGTTAAACCCATAACCCCTTAACCACGGGTTCCTGCAGTCCATCTCACATTCCTCTTCCAGATTTCTAAGGGTCTCTTTGGACCCTGGAAATGCAAGAGCAAAAAAAAAAAAAGTCTATTCTCTTCTGCTTACTATTTTTTTCTTAGTATATGTAGTCTTTTTTGAAATACTCAGGAATAATTTCTTTACCTCAGAAATGATAACGAATGTATGTAACTTTAGGGTCTTAGTAGTGAATATTGAGGTGGTTCGGAGTTGTGTGAGAGAGAGTGGTCACAGACCTGTACACACACTGCAGCTGTGGTATTACCTCATGGGAGTAAACTTGAAAATGCTACAAAGACTAACGTTGAATGTAATTCAGGTATTTCAGGGGATATCTGATGCCATAAAAAAATCCACATTTTTTGTAATTCTGTATAAATACATCTTTCCTTCATCCTTTCCATTTACTTTGGATGTAGATTTTGATGGAGTAATGATTGTCTTCATAAAACATTCTTGTAGACGGCAGGTCGCACGCTTGATTTTGTTGGACAAACTGTTTCGAACTCGATCATTTTGACCTATGATGAATCTGGAGTTTATAAACATGCTGCGTACGTCAGACGTCAAATAATAGAACCCAGCCCAAAGATTAATCAGAGTAGATTTGTATGCAACTGGCAGCTAATCATGTCTAATAATCGATTGTGTCATGCAGGTTCTTGTACACACTGCTGATACACTCTACATGTAGACAATCCAGAAGCTTCTACCAATGTTAATGATTGCGCCAATGCCGGTGTTCTGGAAAAAAACTTTACACAAATCATTTCTGAACATTGTAATCGTGCATGTTTTTACAAGGGATTGTATTGTAAGGGATTGATAGAGCTTGTAGTTTATCACTTATATCCCATGATTTTTATGCGTACACATTGATCCAGACTAAGTACAAAATCCAGCAGTCTTGCACTGGACTACACGTGCTATATAGTGTAGACGCAATACAGAGCACTGCCCTCTATTGTCCCAAAATCTAAGAGGCTACGTTTTACATAAGACTCATGAGATTTGTTCCAACTATGAGCATACCAAATCTTCAATTCCCAAAGGTAGAGAGGTTCAGTTAGCAGTTTGTTCAACAAAATGGGCGTTTATTAGCTGTTTTGAATCTGTTAGTACAGTAACTTTGATCTAGGTTCTTGTTCTTGTACATTTTCTGTAACCATTTCTACCTCATTTTTTTTTTTGCAACATATTGTACATGAAAGTATTTATTTCATGTCTTTTTTGATGTCTGTTTTGAAAACGATAATGTTCTTGAACTGTAATGGTCTACCTCAAAAAAGGCTGTATTTTAAGAGAAAATATCACACATTATTAAAGAAAATATGTCAACTTTTTGACCCCGGGATTATTTCATCCAAATGCTGTGTGTGCGCTTACGTGACTGCAGTTGGCAGGCTGCCAAGTTGTAGGCGGCCTGCCCTCGTTCAGCACTTCTGTCCTGAACTGACCTGGGTGTAAAAAAAAAAAGAAGATATCTAGATTTATTAACATACGATTTACGGAAAAACTGGAACGTTTTTCAGGAGATTCAGTCATTTGATAGTTTGATAGTGTTAGTATTGAAGAAGCGTACCTGTAATAGCTGGAGATGCCACATCTCTGTATATAAAGTAGCACAGTATTGCTGCAGGGCTGTGCTAAATAAATAACGGGTAAAGAAAATGTCTAATACATTATTTATCCAGCTCTTCTTTCAGCAAAAATAGGCAGTCCATGGAAAGTGGGAGCATTTATTTATACTACAGGCAGTAGATTCATAGGCGCTTATAGTAGAAATGCTATACTGTGTGGAAATGAGTTGTTATACACTACGAGATATACATGTTTAACACATGTTGATGGAAATTATAGATGAGGTAAAATTATGAGCCATTCTTTATTAAACAATAAATCCTAAAGGGCTAATTTTCTATTATTAAGACTATTAAGACTATTATTCTTGCTCCAGCGTTCTTCAGAACGTTCTCTGTCTGATAAATCTTTTTTAAAAGTAGCTGAAAAAAAGAGTGGCATCTACTGCAGCAGTAGCAGCATCTTATTATTCATTCATTCATTCATTCATTTATTCATTTTCTTGGCCGCTTATTCCTTTTCAGGGTCATGGGAGAGCTGGTGCCTAGCCGGCGGCATAGGGTGCAAGGCAGGAACAACCCTAGACAGGGCGCCAATCCATCTTGGGCACACACACACACTCTCACACACACACAGACACACACTAGAGCCACTTTAGAGACACCAATCAAACTAATGTGCATGTCTTTGGACTGTGGGAGGAAACCGGAGTACCCAGAGTAAACCGACGCAGACACGGGAAGGACCCAGACCGTCCCACCCGGGGATCAAACCCGGTACCTTCTTGCTGCAAGGCGATGGTGCTACCCACCGAGCCACCGTGTCGCCCACATCTTATTATACAATGTCAATAGGTTGCCCCTGTTAATTAGCATAAAACGGAGTTGTCAGTTGTTGGCCAGACTCTCGCTCAGACTCTTGTGCTTCATGTCCAAATGACACGAACATTTTCCAGAATGACTGTACGCTGCTTAGGGCCAAATCTGTGTGTGAAGTGTTCAACATGCACTGGAACACAATCCCTTAGAAAACAGCCCACTGAAAAATCCAGTTTGGTCGAATCACAAGCAGAGCTGGTCAAACTCGTACACAAGCCTGGCCTACTAGTAAAGTGCTGGCACTAGAAATGAAATTGCTGCTACTAATGACACATCTCAAACACTAATCATGTACAACTTGGCAAAGGCTGTCTACCAGTTTGACAAGTGTTCTAAAAGCAAGCTAGATAATTCAGCAGGATCATCACTGTTATCAAAGCAAAGGAAGATGTAACCAAGTGTTAAGGAAAAAATGACACATTATTAATGTTCTGTCGTGAATGGACTAGCTGTCCCATCTGGAAGAGAGAAAATCTGCATAACCTGATTTTCTCTGTGTTTCTCTGGGTTGGCTTTATTTAACACTCCAAATATTTCAGAAGTGTTCAAGGTAAAATGCATGCTAGATCTAGGTGAGTTATTTTTTCTAATTATATCCTGTAGCTATGAATGATTTAAACCTGTGGTTCTCAAAGTGGGGTCTGGGGACACCCACTGGGTGCGTGATTTATTATTTTATATCTTGCAGTGGTAGCACAGCGGTTAAGACATTGGACTACTGATCGGAAGGTTATAGTTTAAATCCACCAAGCTGACACTGCTGGGCCCCTAAGCAGGGCCCTTAACCCTCAACTGCTCGTAACCACTCATATAAATGAGATAAATGTAAGTCACTCTGGATAAGGGCGTCTGCCAAATGCCAAAAATGTAAAGGGTGGAAATTACAGCCTAATATTATCAAAGTTAGGTTTTTATTATTGAGTTTTTATAGCTGTTGGTTTGTTTGACTGCTCACTTAAATGGAACGGATTGAATCCAGAGCTCAGCAACTAAAAAAACGAGTCAGCTTAATAAATAAATAAATTCGACTTGGCCAAGTATGTCATGTTGGAGGAAAGATCAGGACTAACATCATAAATGAATAAAATGAAATATTATTGTACACATTTAAACAAGTGATCATATGATCAAATATTGTTTTCTTGAATTTCACTCAGACATTGGATAATGCAAAATGATTTATTGCTTTTTATTATCATATTTTCTCATTCAATGCGTTTTCTTTATTTTCATGACTATTTACATTGTAGATTCTCACTGAAGGCATCAAAACTATGA